>JAJJMC010019295.1:1926970-2016057 GCA_023531435.1 Papaver californicum
GGTACTCTAATCGCGGTACATAATATTGGTATTGTCTCATTTTCTCCTAATTTCAAATTAATTAAGGTCTATCATATACCTCAGTTTAAATTCAATCTACTTTCTATATCCCAATTGACAAAATCAATTAATTTTTCTGTCACCTTCTCACAACAATGTTGTACTTTTCAGGACCTATCAACGATGGCACCGATTGGTAAAGGTGACTTATATGGATGACTTTATTATCTTAGTCCTACTACAAATTCTCCAACTAGTTTATTTGTCTCTAAGAATAAACCATATTATGTTTGGCACTGGTGACTTGGACACGCTAGTTTAGATCGTATTAAATTTCTTGTTAAAAATGTCTCTTATATTTTTATCAAATATAAATTATTAATGTGAAATATGCCGACAGGCAAAACAATCAATAATGAAATATAATTTAAGTAGTACTAAATTTGTTCGTCCATTTCAAGTGATACATAGTGTTATTTGAGGACCATTCTATATTCCCTCCTTAAATGGATCCAAATATTTTTTAACTATTGTGGATAATTTTAAAATTGCACTTGGATTTTATTAATACATACAAAGGGTGAAACTCATAAGTACTTGATTTTTTTTTTTAATTTTACCATTACACAATATGGACATCAAATTTGAAATATATCATCTGGTATTGGTGACTTATTCATTCCACAACTCCAAAAATTTTATTCCCACAAGATTGAATTTCTTAAAAAAGGACTACAAGATTGGTTTAGTTCTAAAGGTATTTTACATAAAAGAAATTGTGTTTCAACACCCCAACAAAATAGTGCAGTTGAACATAAACACCGCCATCTTGTCAATGTTGCTAGGGCTATTAGATTTCATGCTAACCTACCTTTATAATTTTGGGACGAAGCTATTTTAACATCCGCTTACATAATTAGTAAGCTTCCATCGCCGGCACTAGGAAACAAATCTCCTCATGAAATATTATTTGGTAAAGTTTCAGATTACAAACACTTTTGCTTTGGGTGTTTATGTTTTGCTCGAAATAGTCATATCAAACACAAATTTGATTCGAGATTTGCCTGGTATATTTTTAGGTTATTCTTATGGTCAAAAAGGATATTTTATTTTTGATCTCGAATCTAAAAAAAATACACTTCACGAGATGTTACATTTCATGAGGATATTTTTCCTTTTCAATCTCAATCATTAAGTGCACCACCCTCCCTCAATGATTTTACATTTAAGGATTCTATTCTTATCATGAAGATGAGTATAGCTTTCTAAATACTTCTCCAAATGTTTCTCATTCCGATGCGAGAAGTTCATCTTTGACCTTTAATACTCCTTCTATTCACGAAGGAAGAGCTTAATTCATCTTCATCATTATATGTCCCTATTCCCTCATTTAAAACAAACATTCTCTCGTCACCTACTTCTTCAAACTCATTTTCACATTCTATAGAGAATACGAAGAATGAAGTCGTGATACTTTCTTCTCCACGACAAACCCGTACTCGTAATCCTCCTATTTATATAAAAGATTTTATTTGTACAACACAAGGGTCCACATCTTCATGTGCTTATCCTCTTAAAAAATTTATTTCTTATGATAAATTTAAGCCTCATCACAAAGATTTTCTTACTCAAGTCATCAGTCATGATGAACCATCTTCATTCACCAAAGCTACAAAGTCCGAACTATGGCGAGATGCTAAGCTAAGGAAATTAAAGCTTTTGAACAGAATAAAACATGGACACTTACTCTCTTGCCTCCTGGAAAATCACCCATTGGATGCAAATGTGTATATCACATCAAGTATAAATCCGATGGAAGTATTGAAAGATACAAAGCCATATTAGTCGCTAAGGGTGATACTCAAATTGAAGGAATTGACTATCACGACACTTTTGCTTCTGTCACTAAACTAGTCACAATGCGTGTTTTCTTATCTATTGTCGCCGTAAAAGGTTGGAGCCTTCACGAATTAGATGTCAATAATACATTTCTTCAAGGTGATCTTGAAGAGGAAGTTTATATGTCCCTTCCACCTGTATTTTCTGCACCCGAAAAATCTCTTTATGGACTCAAGCAAGCTTCTTGTCAATGGTTTGTAAAATTTTCTACGAACCTTAAAGCCGAAGGATTTCAACAATCTTTGGTTGATTATTCTCTTTTTAGTTATCTTCGTGGTTCAACCACTGTATTGGTGTTGGTATATGTCGATAATATTATCATCTCTGGTAATGATCCATCATTTATTAATTCCCTAAAATCACGTCTTGAATCTCATTTTTGTATTAAAGATTTGGGAAAACTTCAATATTTTCTAGGAATTGAAGTTTCTCGTTCTTCTTCAGGCATTTTTCTTTGCCAAAGTAAATATGTCCTAGATATTTTACGTAACTCTGGTTTAAAGGGATATCGTCCATCTTCATTTCCTATGAAACAACACCTTAAAGTGCTTCCTAAGGATGGAAATCCTCTCCCCGATCCTGGTATTTATCGGCGATTAATATGACGACTTATTTTTATCTAACTATTAATCATCCAGATATCACATATTCTGTGAATTATCTTAGTTAATTTATGCAAGCTCCACGTACTACTCACATGGATGTTTTCACCCGCATTCTTTGTTATTTAAAAGGCTCTATCAGTCATGACCTTCTATCTCTCTTCTACTAGTTCCATCATCTTAAGGGATTTACTGATTCTGATTGGGCCGGTCGTGTGACAGACCCGAAAATTTTGCCTTCCAGCACTATGCGCTGGGCAAGCCAAAACTCCCCGATGCGTAACTCGAACGACAGTAACCGAGCATTAAATCTTCACTTCTCGCTAGACAAATGCGTACAGATTTGTTTTTCCAAGCATGCTTTGCAAGCATGATACACGAAACGTAGTTTCCTTACTTTTCCAACTCACCCTTGTTCTGCAAAGGGTCCAAGGCCATAAAAGATAATGATGATGCCCCTTGGCGTGCATCACCTACTTACCAGCATTGTACAGGCCTAAGTCATTCGCTAAGCTAGCACATAGGCCATTATAGACCTACATTCCTGTTTCCTTAACTCTGCTTCGATTATGCGCTGAGTGCATGCACGTGATCTTGCTCTTGCCAATGGTGCAGCAGCCAAGTATATGATATTCTCGTCGTATAGCTTGATATGGAGTATGAAAATCCATCAAACGGAATGCAACTACCTCATCAAGTGTGGCAACAATCATCTCTTGACTTGGCATTGCCGAGCCAGATGATATGAGTTACCGTAATATCGCAATCACCTCTAAATTAGATGATATGAGCGACAAGGTGCTGCACCTCAATGTATTTCTTTGCGGATGCCTACATACCTAACTCGTAACTCGAAGTGATCAAGCATGACTGTAGTTCATCTAAAGGGTCATTTCGAATGGGACAAGCAACTTAAGCCTATTAATGCAAAGTCAACACCGATGCTAAGGGCCAATTGTTTCGAAAAAAAAGCTTAGGCATATACAATTCGCATAGCCAACAATTTTCAACTTTCATCGTAAGGCCAAATGCCAAGCAAAGCCTAGTCTGTATAGGCCAAGGGACTTTCACAAGGTATGCACCAGCTTGTGTATAACAAATGTCTTTTAGTATGCAAATATGCAATCTCGAGTACGCAACACGAATAAATGATGCTTTCGCATAATTCAAGCTTCATCGGCTAAGTTACAAGCATATTGACGCTTACGCATCAAGTATGCACCAACATATAGGCCACATCGCATAAATGTGCATTACCGCTCATGTACATTCAACCAAAGCTCCCTCCATATATATGTCTTAAGCGCATTTCCATATATTTGGAAAAGAAGGGTAAGGGATATCCATTGACTGCACATTCCAACTTCCACCAATTTCGTAACAAGCATAATAGTGCATTAGCATTATGATGCTTCCTCGGGTAAGCTACAAGGAACAATGATGCTTCCTTGGGTATGCATCCTCAAGTAAGCTTTATAGCGTCAGTGATGCTTCCTTGAGTAAGCATCATGAATCTCCAACCAACATCTCCTCCCTATATATGTTTTACTAGCATTTAAATAAGTTGGTTTCGGAAATGGCTTTCATGAAAGGTAGAAATATACATGAGAACATTTGCTTAGCTTCATAAATGGTGAATGAGCTGAATGTAAAGCGCAAATATGGTAATGTTGCGCTTAAGCTGGATATTATGCATGCTTTTGATTTTGTTAGTTGGGATTTTATTTTAGAGGTGTTCAGGCGTTATGGCTTTTCTGAGTTGTGATGTGGTTGGATTTTTGATATTATGAGCTCTGCCAGAATTTATGTGCTTGTCAATGGTAATCCTGAAGGGTTTTTTAAGGTGGGAAGAGGTTTATGTCAGGGGGATCCTTTGTCTCCTTTGATATTTATGTTGATTGAAGACTTTGGTTACTTGCAAAGGTGTTTCTCCATCCCATCTCTTTTTCGCTGATGATATTATGGTTTTTTGCAAGGGAGGTACGAAGGGTTTGAAGCAATTGCAAAAAGTTTTAGGGCTTTATCGAGTTGCTTCAGGATAAGAAGTGAGTAAGGATAAGAGTGAATTGTTTGTTGGTGGTTGTTCTAATGCTAGAAAGATGAGAATAGCTAATCTTTTGGGTATGTAGTTGGCTTCTTTTCCGGATAGGTATCTTGGAGTTAAGCTAATGTCTGGAATGGTTAGAATTGATCATGTTAGAGATGAGGTTGAGAAAATTAAAAATAGACTTGCTGGTTGGTTGGGAAACATGTATCTTTTCAGGTTAGAATAGTTCTCATTAAATTTGTCATTTCTATATACTCAATACACAATATGAGTGTATACAGATGGCCTTTGAGAATTATTCATGAGTGCGAAAGGGCTATAAGAAATTTTCTTTGGTCGGGTGATTCTTTGAAAAGCAAGAAGATGGTTGTGGCTTTTCATAAGGTTTGATGTCCGTATAGTGAAGGAGGGTTGGGTCTTATAAGAATGGTTGTGGTTAGTAAGGCGTTACTAATGAAGCTATGGTGGAATATAATTACTTCGGAAAAAATTTAGGCTCGTTATATGCGTGCTAAGTTTTTTTAAGAATGTTAGAAGCATTGATGATTATAATCATAACTCGTCTATAATTTCTGGAATTAGATGGGTTCATGATATAATTATGGAGAATTCAGGATGAATCGTTGGTGATGGAAGTAGCATCTCCCTTTGGCATGATAATTTGCTTGGATGTGGCGCTTTGATTAGCTTCATTGATGTGGAGCTAGAGTTGCAAAATTTAGATACAAAGCTGAGTAGTCAGATTAACAATGGTGAGTGGGATTTTAGTGAAGCAATACAAGCATCATTGCAGTATTGTGGCTTGGAGGAGACTGATATACCTTGTATTGCTGGAGGTAGGGATATTAAAATTTAGATGAATAACAAGTTGGGTAATTTAGTGTGAAGTCAGTTGTTGAGGTTATCCGAAACAAGCAGTCAGCTAGTTTTTCTAGTGCGGGTTTATTGTGGAAACATAAGGTCATCCAACTCTGGAAGAAGCGAACTAGAAGCTTTTACATCCTCAATGTTGCGTTACGCAGGATAGGATATTAACAATGGATATGGAGATGGCTTCAAGGTGCTATTTATCTAAGAATGATGCTAACAGTCTTGAGGATATCCTTTGGGATTGTGTTGTTGCTCATAAGTGTTGGAGGTGGTTAGTGGATGTTTTTCAAGTTAAGCCCATTTGTGGCTTTAAGAAGAATATCAAGTTATGAGGAATAGAAGTGCAATGATTCGTGAGCTTTGGTTTATTGCCATTTTGACTACGCGTGCAGAATTATTGAAAGCTAGGAATTCTGTCTATTTTGATGAGGAAAGGGTGGATTTCTTTGCCTTAAAAAATAGAATTCACCTTATGATATCTGGATATCCGAGAAGATTGAAAGGGTATATGAATAACAACTGTGCTGACTTAGGTGTTCTTGATCTTTTTAAGGTGAAGCATAGAAGAATTCAGAAGTTTGACCCTGTGGAGTGTTCTTGGGAGCCACCTAATGCTGATGCAGTAATGTTATGATGTGATGGTGCTACAATCACTAATCCAGGCTTTACTGGTGCTGGTTATGTTCTCAGGGGAAGTATTAGTGAGTGAGTTGGGGCCTTTGCTGCTGGATTAGGCATTGAAACCAATTACACAGCTAAAATTGAGGCAACACTAACGAGACTGAAATGGGAGCTTATTTGGGCTGTGCGTTGGGTGATACAAAAGATTGTGGTTGCTTCGGATTCAAAAAACGTTGTGTTGGCTTTTAAAAGTGATAAATTGCCATGGTATGTTATTGGAAGATGGAACAAATTTAAGGCTAAGTGTGCAGTAATAAATTTTAAGCATGTATATCGAGAAGTAAATTTTACAGCTGACACAATATCTAAGTACGCGGCTAGATTGCAATTTGGTGAAAAATAGAGTTCGTAGGCAAACCCGACTTCCTCACTTGTTTAGAGGGTCATGGTATTTCATATTTTCGCTTTAAATATTTTTGTCATGGTATTCTGTACCATGAATTTTTCTTGTAACTTTTGAAGTTTTTTTAATGTATTTGACTTAGTAAAAAAAACAAACATTTCTACAAGTAAAGAAAAGAAGGGGAAGGGAAATTCATCTACTTCACTAAGCCAAATACACCTTTCTCGCCAACGCCAAAGCCAAATCCAAATCCAAAGCCAAAGAAACTTTCTCGGGTAAGCTTCATAGCAACATGAATGCTTCCTTGGGTAAGCATCCTCGGGTAAGCTTCATAGGGTTAATGTGATGCTTCCTCGAGTAAGCATCATAAATTTCCAACCAAGGCCTCCTCCCTATATATGTATTACCGATATTTCCAAAAATATATAAAAGGAAGGGAAGAGATATTCATCGACTGCACCTCCAGTGGCGCATCCTCGAGTATGCATCACGGCACAATAGTGCCTTAGCACTATGACGCGTTCTCGCGTATGCGTCAAGGCCAATTGTGTCATTCTCGGGTTAGCAACATTAATTTGTGATGCTTCCTCTAGTAAGCATTACACATAATAGTGCCTTAACACTATAATACCAAGATGATGCATCCACACCCTGATGCAAACGCCACAACTTCCCGACACGCGGCTCGAAAAAACGATTAACATGCCTTAAAGCTTCACTTTTTGGTAGACAAATGTAAGTCGATTTTCCCTTCAAAGCATGCTTTATAAGCATGATACTCGAAACGTAGTTTTCACACTGCTCCAAGTCATCCCTTGTTCTGCTAAGGGTCCAAGGCCATAAAAGCCAATGGTGATGCCTTTGGCATGCATCACTTGCTTACGTGCATTGTCCAAGCCTAAGTCATGCCTTGGAATAGCACCTAGGCCATTTTAATCCTAATTTCCAATTTCTTAACACTGCTTTGACCATGACCTGGAACCTGCACTGATCTTGCTCTTGCCAGGGGTGCAACATCCATGCACATGCAATTTCATGCCGTAAAGGTTGATAGGAAGTATGAACAATCCATTGAATGGAATTTCAACTACCTCATCAAGTGTGGCAATAATCTTCTCTTGATTTGGCATTGCCGAGCCAGATGATATGAGTTACCATAGTGTTGCAATCACCTCTAAATTAGATGATATGAGCGACAAGGTGATGCAACTTAATGCATTGCTTTGTGGCTGCCTACATACCCAACATGTACCTTGAAGGGATCAAGCATGACCATAGTTCATCAAAAAGGGACAAGCATCTTAAGCTTATTCAGGAAAAGCCAACATCGATTCCAACTTCGTTGCAAGGCCAAAGGACAAGCAAAGCCTAGTACGTATAGGCCAATGGACTTTCGCAAGATATGTACTGGCTTGTCTTCAACTATCGCTACTTAGTATGCATAATGCATCCTTGAGTACGCAACATGATTGAATGATGTTTTCGACTCATTCAAGCTTCATCGATTCCAACCAACGATTCCTCCCTATATATGTCTTAATCGTATTTCTATATATTTGGAAAAGGATGGTAAAGAACATCCATTGACTGCACTTTTTATTAATGCATTCTCGAGTATGCATCACAGATCAATGAATCTTTCCCGGGTAAGCCTCATGGCAACATGGATGCTTCCTTGGGTAAGCATCCTCGGATATGCTTCATAGGGCCAATGATGTTTTCTCGAGTAAGTATCAAATTCTAACCAACACCTCACCCCTATATATGTTTTAATTGTAGTTCCAAAAGTGTGGAAAAGGAGGGTAAGGGGCATTCATCGACTGCACTTTTTTAGTGATGCATTCTCGAGTATGCATCACGGTATAATAGTGCGTTAGCACTATGATGCGTTATCAGGTAAGCAACATTGGGTCAGTGATGCTACATCAAGTAAGCATCACGGTATAATAGCGCGTTAGCACTATGATGCGCTCTCAAGTAAGCGTCAAGGCCAATTGTGCCTTTCTCGAGTAAGGTTCATTTAGACTTGTGATACATTCTCGAGTATGCATCACACATACTAGTGCCTTGGCACTATAATACAAGGCCGATGCATCCACACTCTGATGCATCCCTGAGTAAGCTTTACAAGCTTTGGATGAAACTTTATCCCATGCCATGACGCATCCCAGAGTAAGCGTCATGCGAAAAATACGGGTGTTACAATCTTACCACCTTCAAAGAATTTCGTCCCCAAAATTCAACTCAAAAACTATTGTGGACAAACTTCATCGATTTGGATTTTCTGCGCATATGTCCCATTCCATGATACGCAGAAATCCTGCAAGGGTCCAATGTTTGTTAATGAACACATATTAGGATCTTATGAAAATACGTCCCATTCCGGATATTCCGGAATCCTAATAGGTTCTGAAATTTTCATAAACGCCTATTGAGACCCTCTGAATCTACGTCCCGTTCCGCATGCTCGAGGATCAGAAAAGGATTTACTCAACACAGGATCTTAAGTACATGTCCTATTCCATAACACTTAAGAGTTCCCAAAGTTTACATAGGTTGAAAGGGGTCATCGAAAATTGACAAGAAATCTTTAATGTGGTACTGTGAGGACCAAAATCTAATGCCAATGCATTCGGATGCAAGCCATCTTCCCAGACGATCTTCCACTCGTGAGTGGGAGCTAGCCGGCTTGACAACGCACATGATGTGGATTGTAGTTGTGGTAAGAATGGGTTTCAAACTCTTGAACTTGTGAAGATTGATTATAGATTTAAAAACTAATTTTAAACTAGAAAATATATACAAAAGATGAAAATAATATTCACAAATACCGAGGTTATGGATTTCACCATTAACCAATTAAAGTGATTCAATCTAATCAATATTCATGCAATTCTTTACGTTTAAAGTGATTCTAATATGTTCCAAATGTAGATTTTCAAAGTAACAATTGTAAATCAAAAGTATAGAACATCAAAAACCCTAGGCTAAGCATGCTTTATCAAAAGAATCACAACTGCTTAATAAAAATCCTTAAATTAATTTTTAATCAAAGCAAATAATCATAAAAGAAATTGCAAACATCAATTAAAATAGAAATATACCACTTTTCTTGGAACAATGACTTCCTTCGTCGCCTCAAAAAAGGGGTTTAGCTCCTCATATTAATCACTTTCTTAAAATAATGATTCATGGCTCAAAGTGTTAACAAATGATGAAAAAGAGTGAAAATAATGAAAACAACGAGTTTGCAACGTTTATAAGCGTTACAGACTCACTCTTACAGACGAAAAGTGTTTCACTGAAGATAAATTTTGCAAATTGAAGATAAACGTTGCAAAGTTAAAAGCTTTAGCAACATAATTTTTAACTTTTTGGCCACAAAAGCTTCAACCTTTTAGCAACGATTTCTTCATCTTTTTCATCACAAGCAGATTTTTATGATTTTTGATTTCTTCATCTATGGCCTCTGTCAGCCCCCCCTCACTCTTCTCTCGGCTCCTCTATTTATATTGCAACATCAATATCTTTAAATAGCTCCCCCAAATCCTCAAAATATTCACACAGATCATTTCTCGACCTATCATATTTTTTTTCATCGGTGATATTTTTATTCTTTTTTCAACAGATTCCGTGTCCTTATCTTGATTCGAGAAGATCTTCTCATTAACCCCACTATTAAGGAGATAGTATCTCACAGATTCAACAACCGAGAGTGTTCCCTTTTTCACGAGATATTCCCTGATTTAGTTTCATCCAAATAATTTACGAGATTTAGGTTTCCATACTCGTACAAACTCTTGTTAATTTGGACAAGAAAATAATTCTTGTCCTAAAACTCTTAAAACTCCTCAAAATCTTTCTCCAAATTTGTACACAGATTCGCAATTTAAGAGAATCAAAATTCCCGCCAAGATTTATATTTGAAATGAAAGAGATGGGTGCCTTTATCCAATGCTCGGGGTGCCTTTATCAATTATGGGGGGGGGTTCCCTTATCCAAAATGAGGGGTGATTTTAACAATTTTTAGCAATTTTTCCACGATTATTTATTCTTCTAAAAATACCTACAAACAATTAAAATAATATTATTAATACGAAAAAATTGAGTAAAAGCAGTATAAATATGAGCTCAAGTAAAACACAAAATTGTGTCTATCAGTACACCGTCCCTGACGGGTGTGGGGTGATCATTCCCAATGTCATACCATCCACCGTCCCAAACGGGTTTTCTGGCAAACTCACAGTACTTTAGAGCGCATCCAAATCTTAGCGGAGTAACAAGCCTAGTAGTTACAATTTATTTTTTCACGGGCACTTTGGCCTGATTGTCAAACATAAAATTTATAAGGTACCTGGCATAGCAGCTACAAACTCTCTTTCCAAGCAACAGTTGGCCCACTCTTCCAACTATTCCTATTTTCTTTGAAGGAAAATTTTGTAATCACATTACCAAACACTCATTGACGAGCCCAAAATACACAGTCTCTAGTGTTTTCTTGGAACTTGATCTGATACCATTTGTCACGCCACAGGAAATTCCGGCTTCGAAGCTATGTCGCGAAGGCCAGAGCTTCTCGACGCACGACTCGAAAAAAAGGTTAACGGGCCTTAAAGCTTCACTTCTCGGTAGACAAATGTAAGTCGATTTTCCCTTCCAAGCATGCTTTATAAGCATGATACTCAAAACGCAGTTTCAACACTGCTCCAACTCACCCCTTGTTCTGCTAAGGGTGCAAGGCCATAAAAGTCAATGGTGATTCCTTTGGCATGCATCACTTGCTTACGAGCATTGTCTAAGCCTAAGTCATGCCTTGGTCTAGCACCTAAGCCATTTTAAGCCTAATTTATAATTTCTTAACTCTGCTTCGACCATGCACTGGAGCCTGCACTGATCTTGCTCTTGCTAAGGGTGTAACATCCAGGAACATGCAATTCCATGCCATAGAGGTTGATAGGAAGTATGAAAAATTCATCAATTGGAATTGCAACTACCTTATCATGTGTGGCAATAATCATCTCTTGATTTGGCATTGCCGAGCCAGATGATATGAGTTACCATAATATCACAACCACCTCTAAATTAGATGATATGAGCGACAAGGTGCTGCACTATAATGCATTGCATTGTGGCTGCCTACGTACCCAACCCGTACCTTGAAGGGATCAAGCATGACCGTAGTTTATCAAAAAGGGACAAACATCTTAAGCCTATTGAGGCAAAGCCAACATAGATTCCAACTTTGTTGCAAGGCTAAAGGCCAAGCAAAGCCTAGTCCGTATAGGCCAAGAGACTTTCGCAAGGTATGCATTGGCTTGTGCGTAACTATCGCTACTTAGTATGCATGATGCATCCTCGAGTACGCAAACATGATTGAATAATGTTTTTGCATCATTCAACTTCATCGGGTCTACATAGCAATTTGGATGCTTCCTTGGGTTATTCTAGTTTAGAGGTTCAATGCGTCTTTTATGGTATTGCTTCTTTATTATGGCGTATTCGAGAGGAGTGACGTATTATTTGAGGCTTATATTTAAGCAAAGTGCTAAAGTAGCATCTTTGCGCTCGAAAGAGCTATTTTGAGGAGCATTCATTGCGAATGAAGCGTTAAGCTATAATGTATTCAGGGTTTAAGCATTAGCTATTCCCGAGTTTAATGGATGTCATTAAAACATCGATGCACGTTCGAGACAAGTTCAAGGAATTCAGCCGTGGAATTTAACGACTTGAGACTAGTTCGATATTGCATAAATATTATGAGTGTTGAGGAGGCTATAAGGCCAATTTTATAATGTTTAGAGAGAACCTGTACTCTTAATTCGCTTGCAGAATATAAGTAGAGATACATCATTCTTTATTAAGCATATGCACATACATACACACATATATATATTACTAAGTAATATTAGTAGAGGGTAATTTTACGACTCTAGACCTTGTCAAAAACTCACTATCTACATTAAGTCCCCTGCTTAGTGAGGAACAGTAATGTTGCTAAGTAAGCACTAGATGGTGACAATATGCTTTCAGTAAGTATGTATGTATAATTTGAAGGAATAGATAAGGATATACTTTGCTTCTGGGATATTGAGATGTGCACCCCTTAGTGTAGAATTTGGTTGGGGATTGTAAGTTCCCTTGTCCCTGATAGAAATATAATTCATCTCGGGTAGGAATGATAGAAATTGGCGCGGCTGAAAGGAAGTAATTTAGCACCACTTTAGGTTTCCCAATCGGACATGGACTTCTTCAAGTTGGCACCTATATATGCTTCTTCCCCCTTTTCTTTTCATCATTTCTTCTTTTGTTTTGGCGAAGAAGGGTGTTGATAGTAGCAAGTAAGAAGGTATTACCGGTTAGGAACAAGGTAGGCACGTTCCTTTTTTTTTAATAGTAATCTCTTTATCCAATAGAACTAGGGATTCCAAATTTTTCTCATATATCATATGTATATATATCTTGATAATACTGAGAATATTATTCCATCAAAACCCTAGCTTCATCATTGTTCTTCTAGGCAGAAGTAATTTTTCTTTCGGCAGCAGCAACAAGAATACTAGTAATTTCAATCTGCTGATTAATAGACTAAAAACTTTTGATAGATCTTCTTTTCTTTTTTGCTTAAGTATTTCTCCAGTTATTTTATGTTTCAGGCAGATCATGGCAATTCCTGATCGAAACCACAACTCTAATCCTTCAAGTAAAAAACTAGGTTGCAGAGGCAAAAGGATAAAGGTGGATTATCCTCAAGAAGTACAATAAAAAATCATCCGTTCTTTTAATAAAGTCACAAAACTTGTTTGAGGCATGCCTCTTGATCGTCTGAAGGAAACTCGTCAATATGCTCTGGATCTATGTTTGCGATTAATGATGAAGAAGAAGCAAGACACATGGAGGAATTAGAGAGGAAAAGGGTTGACGATGAGAAATTCACAACTTTTATGGAGAAGCGACGTCTTCCAGCAATTGCAAGAAGGGAGAAAACTGAACAAATGAAGCAAGGTGTCCGTCCTTATGGTGTGGATCCTGATTCTGATGCGGATGAGTATCCTTCTGAGGAGGATCCTGAAAGTTAACATGGCGTATGAGTCTGAGTATGAATATTTCTCTGAGACCGAGTATGATCGTGAAGCTGAGCGTGTTGATGCATGGTATGACATGCAGGCGGGTCATTCCGACCCTAATGAGGAGACCGAAGATGATTCGGAGGAGGACCCTGACGGGATTCCGAAAGATGATTCTGAAGTATAAGATCTTGAAGCGGATTCCGAAGAGGAAGAAAAAGATTCCGAGGAAGACCGAGAAGAAACTGATTCTAATGAAGAGAGTGACGATGCGCATGACTTTGACTCGGACTCTGAGTCTTCTGATTAAGTTTAAATTTAGCCTTCTGCTTTCCTCTTCTCATAAATGTCCTCTTTGAATTATATATTTCACATATGGTTGTTATGATGGAACCATATATATATTTTTAATACTTCTCTCAAGTTAGTGTTATCGTCTTCCCTTCTTGGAATTAATGAAATAATCAATTAGAAATTTTCATTAATTTTCGTCATAAGAAATTTCAGAAGTATAGTACTTGGGGAAATAATGCCAATATAATTTTCATACAACCTCCGTTTTGGATGATTTGACCCATCTATCTTTATTAGAAAATAATTCTTACAACCTACTAGGAAGAAATCCAGGTCTTGAGCTTGTTCGGGGCGTCAAAACGACCGGACAGTAGAATTCAGGAAAAATCCAGGAAAATTCCTGACAGTTTTCAGACTTGATTCCGCTAGCCGTTTTCCCGTAACTCTTATCTCACTTTTCCAATTGATATTCCCTTTTAACACGTTTTAGTAGACTTCAATACGAAACTTTTGAGATAAGAACCATGCCCAGACTCATTACCAATTGTCTCCATCTCCAGGATTTCCGAGAGTCAATGAAAATTGCTTTCGAGCCATTTTCTTGCAAAACGTCTTGTGATTGTTCTAACTCATATAATCCATCGAATAATACTTTGTAATGATTATACATGATGTTTACGAGTATATATGACATGTTTTATGGTTCATGTTCGAGAATTTTGTGTTTAAGACATTTTGCCTCAATTCGTTCGTATCCTCTCTACTTTTAGGGGAAGAATGATAAAAAATTGGAGAGTTGAACTCGCTAGTGAGGGAAAGAGAATTACCGTCGGTACCGACGCAGATAATTTTCTTTCTTCAAATGAAAATCATGAGAATACTTCCGCTTACATGCTTGTTGGAGTATCCCAGTATAAGCGTTAACGTTGGTTTTGGCTCCAACAGGACTCCTTCTAGGTACTCGTGTGTTCTGGGAGGGACTTGTTATTTCATCCACCTATGCCGATCCATATGAAAGAAATTTGGCTGCTCGTCTATATATAATCTCAAGATGGGTGATTGAGGCGTGAGAGGTGAAAGTATGTTTCTGAGGGGCTTAGGTTATCTTTCAAAGGTTTGTTTGAATTTAAATCTTTACATTTTTTGAAATATTCTTTGTGGTTAGATTCTGGTTTATAAACATCTTCTTTAAAGAAACAATGATAATTTTACTTGATTAATGAAATTTAAAATCCTAAGGATGTCTACGGTGATACTCGTAGGCATTTTGGAGGAATTATAAATGCTACATGAGAAAAAAGCAGGAAAATAGGGATCATGACAAGATGCTTAGATGAAAGCCTTGAGGTATTTTCCGTGAATGACGTTTTTGTGAGGCTTGACTTCTGTAGTGATAAATTCTAATAGCCGCTGGTATCTCATGCGATTCTGTATGGTCCTTCCCATGGGAGTGACGGCGCCTTGATGCCTTAAGGACCAGTGTCCTACCCGGAAAATATTTGGCTTGATTGCTATGGCTCTGTAAATCTTTCGTTCATATGGTTGAACCTCTTCTGTAATGTCTCTTGGATCGTATACGAGGGAAAATATCTTCAAGAACTCTAGTGGTTCACAAAAGGCGGGAGTGATTTCTGCCCGTTTGTTGAAGTATTGAGCAGGAGTGGCTACCCATTCATAACGACAGGTTAGGGTACGATTGTTGTTTCTAGCAAAGTCTAGTCCCCAGTTTGTTGACCTATGAGGACAATCCAATGAAAAAGAAGTAAATTGAGTAAAAGCTACCTGGGTACGAAATCTGTTGATATAAGACGACATGCTCTCAATCGGTGCTTGATTCCCCTATGTGGCTTTGAGAAATTGGTATTCCTCCAGGTACAAAGGAAGGTTCTTGCTGAAAAATGGCTTGACCCTAGTAATGGGGCGCTTAATTCGAGGCGAGACTTCTGGCTGAGCCCTTATGATAGTTGTTGATTGTTAGAGCCATACGCGTCCCAGGATCATGTCATAATTAAGCTTTCCTTTGATGATGTGAAACTTTGAACTTATTTGAGTAGCTTCGGCCGCCACTGTAAGCGTGATGTGTCCGTAAACATTTTTGATCATTCCTTCGGGATCTCTGGTCGTTTTCGGTGAGCGTGTTGCTTCTTGTCGGGTTACTCCTGCTGCTTTCAGAGTCGTGACACTGATAAAATTAACATCCATACCAGCATCAACTAGTTCCTTTCTGAACCTAACATTCCTGAGAAGCGCGGCGGTGAAGAGTCCCCGGTTGCGTCCCTTATTGTTCTTATCAGCCATATCTTCCGAAAGAAATTAGTCTTGGGTATGAGTATTTCTAGCAACAAGAGGTAGGTGTTCCCCATATACGACTCGATTAAGGGAAGTAAAAAGATCCCCATGTTGGTCCTTTGAAAAGTGAAAAAGCTCACATATGTGTTTCATTAATGATTGAACTGTTCGATTGACTGGTTCTTCAAAGATAGTGAAGCTTCTAACAGGAAGCGGATTTTTATGAATCCCTTGAGTCCCCAGCTGCAGTTTCCCTGATTCTACTTTCTCCTTGAAAATATATTTCAGACTGTTATACTCACTGGTAGGATGATTAACAAAATGATGGAACTGACAATCTCTCGGATCTAACATGTTTTAAAGAGTAGGCGTGCGTCGTACAGGTGGTAACTTGATGATCCCTTCTTGTACCCATGCCTCTAGTAGTTCAAGGACTTCCTCCATGGGGATTGAAAAATCAAGGCAACTGATATCATGCTTTATGTCCTGCTCTTGTGGTTTTTGTAGCTGTTGTTGGTGCGACCCCTTAGGAGCACATTGGGAGCGAGTAACCCGCTGGGTTGGTTCACACCTGAGGTGGAAGGAAAACGCTTGGCTTGCAATTCCTGTTGGGATGGGGATTTTCTCTTGGGTCCCTCATTGATGACATCACCAATTGATGGTTGAACATTGTACTGTTTGTTGATAAATCGTCGATTCCCATGGGTATCTCCAAGACTCTATTCTCTTGTTGGTATGGTCCTCTCCAGGAGGGTAGGAGAAGTTGTAGCGAATCGCTTCGTGGCTTCGTATAGCTCAGAGAAAGTCTGAAAGCGTAAATTTTCTAAAAGAGCACGACAGAGGGATCATGCCATTGATACAGAGATCCACTAGTTGATGTTCTGTTATGTTCGGGTCATGATCCAGTTCTTGAATTCTGAATCTCTTCACTTATTTATTGGGGTGCTCGTTATTTCTCTGGAACATTCTTCCCAAGTTTGATAGGGTGAATTGCTTGGAGACGAAAAAGTATTTCTTATAGAAGGCATTAACCATGTCTTCCCAACCAGATATGTTATTGGGAGCAATGTTGTTATACCACGTGTAGGCCCTTCCAGTGAGGGACTTTGAAAATATTTTGAGACGTAGTACATGATTGTATTCATGTCCCCTGAGTGATTTGAGAAATCGAGAGACGTGCTCACGAGCATTTCCAGTTCTATCGTACAATGAGAAAGTTGGAGACGAGTAAACTCCTGGTATAGAGATCCTTTGAATTTCAGGAGGGTAGGGAGGTTGGTGTTGATGGTCCGAGGATGAGTCCTCCTTGCCCTGGTTTCATAGGAGTTGATAAGTGCATAATTCACATGTTTATAGTGCCAAATCCATACTTGTTTTACCTATAATTCTTGCATATTACTTTTTATCACTCTTGTTTTCTATCTTATGTGTTATATTAGGTGAATCATCCAAAAAGGAGCTACAAAATGCTTAAAATGAACAAGGAATTGAAGTCTACCAATGGATAAAGGACAAATACCAAATTCTACTCATTCAAATCCAGGAGTTCTTATACGGAAGAGAACGAAGAAACGAAGCCAACGACGAAAGAATGAGGTCATTCCAACTTCATATGAAGAAGTTATAAGAAAAGCAAGTTCAGGATTTTCTCGATGGGTCAAGACATCGAGAAAAGAAAATCCAGAATAAAAATAAATTCTCTATGGGTCATCCCATCGAGAAAAGCCAGATTCTCGGAGGGTCAGCCATCGAGAAACTGAGTGTGAAAACCTATTTTTGACATATTTGGTATTTCGGAAACCTATTTCAATCGGGATTCAAGCACATGCGCTTCTACAACTTGAGACACCTATTTAAGAAACTCTTCAAATTAGATCATCTATTCTTTATCAAGCTTTTGGAGAGAAGAACACAAGAAGGAAAAGCTAGGGTTTTAGAGCGTTTTTCATCACTGTAACTATTTCTTTTCTACTTTATCATATGTATATCATGGATTTTACTACATCCATTAGTATATAAAAACCTTATTGATTGATGATGAATTCTAAGTTTTAATACATGATTCAATTTAGCATATGAATTTATTCTTCTAATTATCATATGATTATCGTTTGTTTTTACTAATATGAATGTTTATGCTTGATTGATAGATTTTTTAGGTGGCCAACTAATTCGGTTTGTTAATTAATCTAAATCTAATAGAGAGTTGTGAGATACGTGTAATAGCCGAACACCTCCGATACAAGTAGAGAATGCGAGACCTTAGAGAGGGATTCTGTTGAGCAATTGCGTGTAAAAACAACACTAGTAAGCATACCGATCCTATGTTTTTGATACTAGGATCAACCTAAATTCACAAGACCTAAGCGTTCGATTGATTTACACCTTGAGAGCTTATTCTAGGTGGCTCAGACGAATAAAATCTGGTAGTCGAGCGCTTTTGTATCCAGTGATACAAGGAATTTTTGGGATAACAAAGCTTATTGTTATTCTACGGTTGGTAATAATTGGTGATTAACAATGAATACATGAGTATACTACTTTGATAAATTTTTAGTAACGAAGAAGGATTCCTCGATCATATCTCTGTCCATTGCTTACAACTTACTATTTTAATTGCTTTATTGTTTACTTTCTTCAAAACCAAAAAAAAAAACTTATGACATTTAACTACTTAAACACCTCGCTCCTCGTGGGAATGAACTTCAATTTCACTATATTATTCTTTAATTAAGTGGAAATAAGATTACTAATTTGATTGCACCTACGACACGCATCAGGAGTCTCTCCAGATCTTCACGAGTGACGAAATTGGATTGCTGGTACCTCTGTGGTGGTTGATCAGGAACAATATTTACTTCTTTGTCTTTTCGAGCCCCAGATGTTTCAACATCAGCAACCAATGCAAAGTTGGTCCTGGTCTGCTTCGTTAGGCGATAAAGTTGTTCAGGGGAGAGTTTCTACGTGAGGGTCTTGAGACAAGTGAGCACCTCCTTCTGAGAAGTGGCCATGTCCTGAGTTCTTGCAATGACTTCTTGTCTTTTCATCAAATCATCTATGTTGATCGGAGTTTGAGTATTCTCGACGTCCTTAGTGGTTTTGTCACCGAGAGGAGGTGTAGTTGTAGAATTGGTATGGGGAGGTTCAATAGCAATAGGGGTGTTTTCATAATCACCACCACCAGTACTACCAGAACAGAATATAAGAGTTGTAACTGCTCTAGACCTAAGATCCACCATTTTGAATAATTGCAATTTGGCTTCTGTAATCGAGAGGTTGATCTCCCGCTGTGGTCGCTAATTTTTTTAGGGTAAAAACAAATGTACTGCAAAATGGTACTTTCAAGTAGGTTCGAGAGATCAAGCTTGAACAAGACAAGCCTAAACCAAGAAATGATCGTTCACGTCCTGCTTCGATTACAAAGATGGAAATTATTTGGGTAGGTCTTAGGGGATTGAAGTAAAGAAGGTTGAGAAATATCAGTAGTATGTAAAGAATAATGGATTCTCCGGAGAGGAATCGCCAATTCTGTAAGTTTTTTGTTTCTTCAGACTAATTGTGTTGTTGTCTTGTTCTTGTTTCGAATATATGCGAATTATCTATTTATAGTTTGAAGAGGACACACTGATTTCTCATAAGTCATGGAAGTTAGAGAGAGGTGGAGAAGTGATGATTGTGGAGATTGTAGTTGTGTGGTTCCTAAAACGGTAGGGAAGACCTGTCTGACCACTACTCCTCATCCTCTCAACTGCTCTGTAACCGTCCACTTTCAGTTACCTTCGTGTTCGTGGAGGTGATGTCACCACCCACGATGTCGTAGAACGCTATACCAATACCCCAATGAGAATCCCCTATGTTTTATTTTATATCTCGTGGAAATAGTGGAGTCATAAGCCACTATAATTTTAATTAAGTCAAGTCAAGTCAAATGACTTGCTAAGTCAGTGAGACAAGTTGTGTGACTCACAGGATTTATAATCACACTAATTAATGTCGAGTCTGGGAAGTTCAAAGACCATGTTCTTACTCAAAAATAACATGGCATATTTAGTGGCTAAGTATTAGCTCAAAAGCGACTTATTGTAAGTCTGAGAGGCATTTGAGGCCAAATATTGTAGAGGGCTCCTTAGGAAAGGAGACCGATTATAATTCATACAATACTTGATGTTAGACTCATATTGAGAAGGAAGGCATATTTCTTATTAGAGTATCTAGCAAAGCTAACGCTAGCTACTTAGCGCAAATAAGAATGTGCTTACTCTTTTAATGTAAATGGCTAATAGGATAACATCTCAAGATTAAGACCAATATGCATAACTTCTAGTAAATATTAATTGTACTAGGGCTAGAAAGCTAGTATCAAGAAGGTTTGAAGTTAGCACCAAGGTATTAGCGTCAACACATTTGTGGCTAGGTCGTTAAGTATGACCATGCTAAGCCGAGGGCGCTAAGGAGTTGAGACGCGGAGTCTAGCAGGGCCAATCTAGGGACGTGCTGGAGCCTTGGAACATTAGTGCTAGGACGTGCTCAAAAAGGGACGCGCTGAAGTTTTAGCTATAGACGTGCTCAAGCTGTGGTAAGGACGTGCTCGAGCTGGTCGCGCTGGAACAGGCTAGGACGCGCTCGAGTTTAGGGACGTGTTGGAGCTAGGCTGGGACATGCTGGAACATATGCAGTGACGCATTGGAAGTTTAGCGACGTGCTGGAGGCTAAGGACGTGTTCGAAGCTCAGAGATGCGTCAAGCTATAGTTAGCGCTTTTGGCGCTATAATTAGAGTTAGCACTTTTAGTGCTAGGGTTGAGGTGTCAAGGTGATGATGCATTGTCTAAGGCCTTACCAGGCTAAAATATGCTAGATAAGACCATTTAGGTTCATTAGCACTTCTCAGGTGCTAGGGTTTAGCGCCAGGAAAGTTAGCGCTTTTAGCGTAAATGTAGCTAACTGGTGCCAGTGTTGTGCTAAGTGATACACACATTTTTGTGTCTAATTTGTTCCTAATTCTCTGTATTATTAGTGCTCGATTTTATACTTATTGTGTCATTTTATGTGTTTGTAGGTATTTTTGGGAAATAAACATTTATGAAAAAATTGACTCAAAAAGTGATAAAAACATCTTAAAAATTACTAAAGACACCCAGAGAAATTACTAAAGGCACCCACATAAAATGATAAAGGTACCCAGCAGAATAATAAGGGCACCCTTCTTTAATTCAATATTCAAAAATGGCGGGAAACTATTTCTTTACGGAAAGAATGTTTCTGGTTTATTTGATTTCCTATTTTTAAGGGATTGAAACAAGTATTTGATATCCCAACATGATGTAGCAATAAAAATAGGTTGAAACACGTCAAATAGATAGTTTCTCTCCGTGAAACGTGGCTGGAAAACGCATCTGCAACCGGATAATGAATTGGTTTCATATTTGGATTAAATCGAGTTTTGATCTGTTTTGGAGAGTTGTTTTTAATCCTTATCGAATCAGGAGAAAATATTAGGTTTACAAAACCTATAAATAGCGTAACAGATCGAAGAAAGAGAGGGGGGGGGGGGGTCTCGGCCGGAAATTAGAGGGAGGATTCTCTTATAGATTCCATGCTCCTGTGGTGTAAAAAAAGGTTGTATCAAGTCACAAAAGAGGTTATGAAGGTTGGGTCGATCTCATGAAGCTAAACAGAGCAAAGAAAATCAATTCAGGAAATTTCTCTGATGCTGCTGCTGAAGAACACGAAGAACAGAAGATTAGGCGACGGTTTCTTCAACTATCTTGTCACGGTTCCTTCATCCACTTTGCAACATTTATCTTTAGTCTGCAATATTTATCTTGAACTTGAACTGTAACAATTAATCTATAACACCCAAAAAACGTTGCAGATTTCCTGTTTTATTATCTTTAGCTTCTTTTCTTCTTCTCAAGTACTTTTCAGCCATGTACCAATATTTTGATAGTGTTTTGAGCATGATGAGCTAAGCCCCATCACTGGTATAATGAAGGAAGCCATATTTCATGAATGAATGCTAACTATTTTTGATTCTTACTGACTTTTGCATTGATTTTAATTGATTTATGATTTTTCTTAATTAGTTGTGATTTTGTTTTGATGGTGTATGCTGGGATTTTGTTTGATGGTGTTTGATGCGCCATACTGTGATTTATAGTTAATGTTTTAGAAATATACTTTTGGAAAAGAAACAAAGTCAATAAAAGAGTTATAAGTGTTAAAGAATCGTTGTATAAATCATTCAGAAGTGATTTTGGTGGAATCCTGAGTTTCAGTTCTTCCCAATATTATTAAATCTTTTACTTATTTTTTAGTTTAAATTAAAATTAGGTCTAAAACGAATCTTCACAAGTCTCAGCGAACAAACACATTTTTACCACTTTTCTGAAACGACCACTAAGCCAAATAGCTAGTGCTAACTTGGTGATAATATGAGAAAAGGCTAGGGTTATCCTAGTTTATAGGTTTAATGCGTCCTTTATGACATTGCTTCTTGATTGTGGCGCATCTGAGAGGAGTGGCGCATTATTTGCAGCTTATAGTTAAGCAAATTGCTAAAGTAGCATATTTGGGCTCGAAAGAGCAATTTTGAGGAGCATTCGTTGCGAATGGAGCGTTAAGCTATAATATATTTCTGGGTTTAAGCATTAGCTATTCCCGAGTTTAATGAATGTCATTAAAACATCGATGCACGTTCGAGACAAGTTCAAGGAATTCAGCCGTGGAATTTATACGACTTGAGACTAGTTCGATATGGCATAAATATTATGAGTGTTGAGGAGGCTACAAGGCCAATAGAGAACCTGTACTCTCAATTCGCTTGCGGAATATAAGTAGAGACACAACATTCTTTATTAAGCATATGCGCATAAATACACATACATATATATTCTTGTTGCTTAGTAAAGGGTAATTTTACGATTATATCCCTTGTCAAAAACTCACCATCTACGCATGGGTACTCAAACACCTGCCTCTCTGTATGTACGACTAAGCTTGTCATAATACTACATACATGATCATAGTTATTGAATGAATAAACATTCATCACTTTATAAAATCATCGGAGAAACACTAACGTTTATTACTACATTCCCAGATGTTTTATGATTTTTGCATTACAAACCTCAAGCTCCTAGAAGGATTGCCCACTAGTATAGAGCAATTTGAGTATCATTTGGTGCTATATTCCGCAAACGAATTCCCAAAATTACCTTATGTCAACATTTATCGTTAACTGGATGATATTGACTGATTGAAAATACCTATATAGATTCGTATAGAAATATGTAGCAAGTTACATATGAACATTCTGACTAAAATACCACAGGTGTGCTCAGATACCAAACTGAAGTTGTGTTAAACACAATCTTATAGCTTCTACTAGCTAAATCTAGTCCTGGTTAAGTTAATCCTTGCTTGAGGCAACTAATGTGAATATCGTAAAAATACTTCAATTTAGGGTTTTGCAAACACTAAAAAATGTGTTCGCAACACTTATAAGCGTCTCAAGCAGTCAATGAAACTTTTAACCCTAATTGTCCGTCTTAGTCTAAGCAACATTGCTTGTCCGACTTGGGCTTGACTCATAAGCATGTACGACTTAGGTATTATCTTCTGAGCTAATCCGTCTTAGGCTTAGCTCCTAAAGCTAATCCTTCTTAGGATTTATCCCTAAGCTAATCCGGCTTAGGCATTAGTTCCTAATACTAATCCTTCTTAGGCTTAGATCCTAATGCTAATCCGTCTTAGTATTAGATCCTAATGTTAATCCACCTTAGGCATTAGCTCCTAAGATAATCCTTCATTGGAATTATCTCATAATGTTTATCTTTCTGAGCTTGTTTCACATATACAAGTTCCAAAATCCTAACTTGCTTACCAAAGACCATACTAAGCCTCACTCAGATATATATGCTTATGTTTAGCATGCTACACTTGTTTCTACAAAGCAAGCATGTCAATGAAAATTGACCTAGTTGAACACACAACTTTTCCTCAAGATTAAAATAAAATATATACATACACATATTAATTTAGTCTGCTAGATTCATCATGCCAATCAAGCAAAACAAGTCTTTGGTCAAAAGACTAATTAATAATTCTCATTCGACATAACACTAATAATTCTTAAATGCAACAAAATTATACGAGACATCAAAGATGTCACAAATGGTGGATAGTTACTAGGTTGGTCTGGTGGTCTACGGCATGTTGTATAATAGTACATCCACAAAACATAAAACTTTGGAAAGTTCGATCAACAGTTGAGTAGATGAGTGGTGGGTTGAAAAACCGTCCATTCAATCTTAATCGACGTGGGAACAGTTACTAACACTTTCTCCACCTTCTCTACTTCAGTACTACTCAACCATCTAGACTTTCTTCAAGAGAGGGGGTCAAATTAATGGTTACAATAACTATGATATAAATAGATTTCTCAATCTGTTGAACATGGACAAACAGACAAGTCTAACACATAACAAGATAAGTTGAATAACTCGATCACTCAATCTTTTTACATATAGAGAATTGTTCATATATTCACGCCTATTACATCCTACAAAGTCTGATACTCTAACCTCACTATTTGTCTCGCTTCCCTCCCTAAGACCAACCATTCTCCTTCTCCTTTCTGGCTGAAGCAAGATTGGAATGGCCATTGCTTGGTTTAGGCCAAGATTGTACAGATTGATCTCTTGAATCTAAAGAAAGTACTTCAACAATACAAATGTTTAAGGATTAGATAAATTATCACCTACTCACCCCATTTTCCCTAAATTATCCTCCTAATTCGATTTCCCCTTTAACAGATGTATAAATTTTTTAAGGGTTTTTTTAAATCGATTTTGAAATTGATCGAAGATTTCAATTTAGGGGTTTTCAAATCGATTTTGAAATTAGGGTTTTTATTTTGGGGTTATTAATGGTGCTTATATGTTAGTGAAGATATGTATATTGTTGAAAGTGCATAACTTTACATGTTTTCAGTATCGTTTTCTTGCACTTATTTGCTAGATTTTGTGTGAATTACCTTGTATTATTATTAATTTTTATTTTATGTCTTTTATTAGGTTACATCTCTAAAAAGAGTGGAAACAAAGTGTTATAAAGGAAGAGGGACAAAAGACCAAATGAAACTCATTCAAATCAAGGATTTTTTCTGACTATATCGAAGAAAACGAGAAAAAGAAGCCAAAGACGAAAGAATGAAGTCATTCCGACTTCTTATAAAGCAGTTACGAGCCGGTTCCCCAGAACTGACAATTCAACAAAGGTTTAATAAAATTATTAAACGCACCAGTGTTGTTTGCTCAAGGTTCCTATTTTTTGAGGCACCAGACCTTTTTACTATGGCAACCATCTTCTTTACCCAATTCGTGAATTAGGTTCTTCATTCTTTCGATCTTAGTTTTTCCATTAATGATGGTTTTAGGTTTAATTAATCGAGCAGAGATAGAGCAATTAAAGAGTTTGGTTTGATGCTATTAATTGATGATGAAAACAGTGATGATACAATGAAGATGTTGTTGACGTGATTGATCATGATCATGATCAATGGTGGTTAATTTGGGTTGAAGTGGATTCGAGCTCGTTTGTACAACACATGGTTAATGAAACTATTGAAAATGATGGTTCAGGATCGAAGATGGAATTGGGATCGACAAAACAGTGGTATGAAATCCTACAACCATCGGTTATAATGGATGCTACCATTCAAGCTTAGCTGAGATGTAGCCGATCATGATGAGCTATTTTTCTCGTATTGGTTAGAGATGCAGTCCGAAGTCTAGAACATGTTTATTAATTAAAGTATTCATTCTTAGTATTCATATTTTTTTAATATCGTTTATGTTCTACCGTTAATAACCCTATGTATAATTGAATTATTGTTTGTTTAAGTCGCGAATTAAATAATCATGTAATTATATCTATAGAAAAACTAGGGTTTGAGACCGGAATTGTCGAAAAATACTTGTTGTAGCATATCATAATCTCTAACATCAGGATGTTGCCATGCGATTATATCAAGAAGCGTAACCTAGGTTAAACTTGAGTGGTTCTTGCGCTAAGTTATTTAGTGAAAAGGATTCAAAGAGTGACTCTTGCGCCTTTGATGATAAAATGAGTTTTTCCGGAGTAAGCTTGCGATAGGATGTTTTAGGGTTATTGATATTGAGAGAAAAATGAATATTGAGTCTGATTTGGTTAATAACATATTTGATGACGAAAGATGAACTCTCTAACTAGTATTCTCATTCTATTGTTTACAATTTTAATTTTCTCTTGGTATTAATTTAATTTAAATTTATTTACAATCATCATAAATCCCCCTCGTTACATAAGTAATCAAAAAGTTTCTTAATAACCCATATCTCCATGTGGATGAAACTTGTTCTTATTACTATACTTTAATCTATATTTGTGAAGTAAGTACTTGAAATAATTTTGCTTGGCTGACACCCGACCAAATTTCGGCACCACTGCCGGGGAAGCATAGCGGATTGTTATTTTGTTTTTGATTTCTTATTTTTAGTTTTTAACTTAGTTTTGAGAATTATTTTCCAGGTACTTATCTTCTGGCTCATAAACCGAAACCTATCGGGTAATCCACAGATTCGTGTCGAGATTCATAAAGGAACAATACTGAAAGATAAACCAGAATACAAACAAGAAGAATTAATGGGTACAGAGGAAAACCGTACACTTAAGGACGTAGATTCTCACAAGCCGGATACACAATAAGGGTGTATTCAAACAACATCTACATTTGAGATCAACCATGGTTGATCCAAGAGTTACCAAAATTCCATGGAATGGTTAATGAAGATCCAAATAAGCATTTTATAGATTTCCATAACATAGTCATGTCCATGCTACCAGCGGAGATTGATACATATGGAGTCATGTTGCGGGCTTTTCCATTTCTCCTTACTAGACACTACTAAGGAATGGTTATACTATTTATCTTATGGCAGTATCATAACCTGGAATGGTCTGAAGAAACTCTTCTTAGAGAGGTATTTTCTTACGTCAAAAGCGACTCAAACTTGGAAAAAAATTTGTGGGATTAAACAAATGGTAAGAGAAATATTGTATGAGTGCTGGGAATATTACAAAAGATTGGTGTCCATCTTCCCGCACCGTCAATTTAGTGACTTATAGATAATTTATTACTTTTATGAGAGTCTCCAATCAAGTGACATAAATCTCTTTGACACTGCAGGTGGTGGTTCATTCATGAACAAAACAATAACGCAGGCTAGAGAGTTAATTGAGAACATGGCAGCAAATTCTCAACAATTTTCAAGTCGTGGATTAGAATCACTCGTCATGAGAGTTAATGGGGTTGGTGAATCTACTGAAGTCTGTCAACAAATATGCAACCTAACGGCGATGATGCATCAAAGTGCAGTTGTGGTATTGCCACCATCATCTTCTTCAATCTATGAAGTGGGTAATGAACAATGTAATGCGATCTTTCAAAAAAAATAACTGACTTGAAGGTATCTCATTATGAACATTTTATCATCTATGAGTTTTTAACTCATAGTGGTGTCTATGCATCTTCTAGATCATCATAACAACTCGGATAAGTTATATCATCTGGATAAATAATTCCTCTAGTCCAGAATTCATCCTTCTGAATAGGCGAATAATCAATATGATCTGGAGTTGCACTAAATACAAAAATATTAGATGTCATAATAATATCTTTATTCTTATATTCACAAGTATCAAGTTCATTATCGTTATGCACATATTGATTCATTATTTATAACAGTTTGATTATTAATATCATGAATATGAGAAAAATTAGATTTGTATCCTTTTACAAGGCCACGATCCTTTACCGATTGTGTTAGTTGAGTAATCGATAAATCAGTTTGTTCAACAAGCTGAGCAATATATTCATAGGTTTTATTTTGGTCAATATTAAGCAACTCACTAGCTTGGGTCTGATCAGTAATGTTATTATTGAAGCGTTCCAACAAAGACGATAATAGTGAAGGTGGGTTATATTATAATTCAACATATTTCTTATACTCTCACTGAGAAATCTGTGAATAATAATCGGAATTAGTAAAATGTGGCTCACAAATTGGGTACAATTGGTAATAATCATAACCTTCACAAGGTTGGCAATGATGATAAACGCGAAAATAATTTCAACCATTAGTTATACACTTTGCTCACATGGTTTTCTGATAATATGAATTTCTATATATGTATTCCCTAATTGGTTCATTAACATACTCTTCTTCTAACCCCTCTTTCTGAAACCTTTTGGATAGATTCTAAAATGCCCAAAAAGAAGTCATGTCATTAGATATAGTTGGAATTACTGACATGAAATCATCTTTCACAATTTTTCAAGCCACCTTAAAGAATTCTATAGGGTAGCTATCAGGTCTAGGGGACCTGTTGTTTCCACGTGATTTAATGATGTTCCACATTTCATCCTCATTTGTTAGTCTCTCTATCCAAATCTTCTCTTCTTTAGATATTTTTGGAAGATTGTGACCCTTTAGATGAAACCTTCAATTTTATGGATCTTTAATTTGTTAGGATTAGCCGGGTCTACGGCCCGAAAATGGTTAAGTAAACATAGATATAATTGAATTAAGAAATCTAACTGAATCATGAAATATATACATTAATTGTAAGTATTAGTACGGCGAGCATGTTAGTATGTCGGGAAGAGACATGGTTGGCATGATAAACATGGTTATAGAGGACCAAGGCATAATTAAAGACGTGCGAAGGCATCAGAGAATCTCAACCGTGTTTTATCTTATAATAAGACAAATATATGTTGTTTTTATAATATTTGATGAGGGAGAAATTATTTGTGTATTTATTGTTACACTATCTCACATTATTCACACCAATTTTTTTTATAAAACCCAAATAATAATAATTTCGAAGCTAGTTTTTTGGTAATATATTTTTCTTATAGTTATCTATATTTCCACCAAAAATTAGTGTATTCTAAGATATCAAACCTCATCATCTATCTGTTCTAATTTCCGATGTTAATTTTCCGTTACTTATTTCAATTATTAATTTTTAAAGTAATAAATAGTGGTGTTATACATTTTAGTTTTTTCTTATTTTTATAAGAATGTAGATCACTGTATAAAAACATATTCCTAAAAAATTATGAAAAACCATAACTAAAATTGTGAGACAGTGTGTAAATAACCATTTCAAACCATCAGCGTCCAATATCGATATATATAAAATTCAGATAAGATAACAATAGGAAAAACAAATTTCATAAATGGTCCGAAACAGTATTAGTCATGTTTGTTGCAGGGACGATTTTTTCTGCCGTGTTACTTTCGAAGAAGATCTTGTGTTCGATTTTTTCTTTTTATTAATGAACCCTTGAAAATAATTTGTCCAGGGACGAAGTATAAACGAACATTTCAAAGCGCGAACACTATTCGTGCATTTTAAAGAATTTCCGCATAATTATCGAATTTTAAGGATTCGTGATTTAAACGGCTCTTAAAATGCGTGACGATAGAAATCTTTTATTTTGGTTTCAAAATTTGTCCCATCACTTTCAGCCCATTACCCACTGGCCCATTTACTCGTTTAGGTCCAATGCTACTAGTTTCCCACCTTATTCTAAATTTTGCTTGTGACGGAAGTCGATCGCACGACCCCAATATCGTAGCAAACACCAAACCACTGAACCATTCTCAATTTGTAAACTATTGATGTGTATAGTTACGTATATATCATAGCTTGGTTTAAAACCATTGAATTTTTAAAGCATACTACTAACTTTTTATATAATGTTACATATATCTCATATATACTTCATTTAACTACAAAGCATATTAATTCATTAATAAGAAAAATATTTTCTTATCATTTAATATATGTCGAATTTTTTATCCCATATTTATATTTGTAAAACATATTAAACACGAATTAATGGATTTTTGAATTTTTATCGCATTGCGTACATTTGACCCTGTAGTTGACCGAATTCACATTTTTTTCAACGATTAGTACGTATGTTTTTACCTGTCCAAATTTTTATCGCAAGCTGAATTGCTAACTAGGTTTGAGATTAGAAATGACTGCACGAACCAATTAATGAATCGTTAAAGAAAAAACATACAACTCTAAATCTAGGAGTTTCATAATTTAACTTATATGTCATTCATAAAGACAAAGCATGTCAACGTGGGAAGTTTATTTGTAAACCATGAGGAATAATATATCAGCGAAAAGCAAATTTATTCCAGTTGTACACAGTTGTGTGTTGGCTCCCAAATTATAACGTATCATCAGCTATGCATGATGCATTGATGATGGATTATTTTAGGGTGGTGGTGGTGCTTATGCTTATTCACTTTTCTGGAATAGGGAGGAGTTGTTGGAGTTTCGGCAGGTTCAACACCGGTGGAATAGGGAGTTTGTGGAGGTGTCGTAGGTTCAGTACTAGGAGAAACAGGATGAGCTTGTGGAGCCACATTTTCAATACCGATAGCACATGGAGGAGTTTACGGCGCCACTGCAGGTTCAATACCTGAGGAAGTGGGAGGAGTTTGTAAAGGCGCCGCGGGTTCAACACTAGGGGAAAAAGGAGCTTGTGGAGCCAAAAGTTCAACACTAGGAGTTTGTGGAGCTTTTGCAGGTGTGGGTGGCATGGTTATTCCTGTCATCGGCTAAATATTCTACACATACATGTACCAAAAAGCAATGTTTTGACAAGATTCAATATAGTCTAAGTTTATCTTCACATGGAAATTGTATATATAACATATAAAATTGTAAATTTTTTTAAATTCCATTCATCTAAATTGCTACCACAATAAAATAAATATTTCTCTAATACGAATATTCTTGACAAGTTTATTATACAAAAACAAAATTGAACGTTATATTTTTTTTTAAAATACTCTTTCCGTTTTTAGAAATATGTTACTATCATTTTTTTAATGTAATCTATTTTTAGGTTAAAATAAAAAAGTGATAGTAATATTTTTATAGAAACAGAGGGAATATTAAAAAAAGATACATATGCTATATCTCTTAATTTTATGTATGAAAAAGCCAAACGATTAAATTTATGTTAATTATTTTCAGTGATAACATGAGTATATATGTACGTTAAAATTTTGAAAAGGAAATATTTGTAGTTAAATATTAATATTATGCGCAGGTATACATGAATCGTGTCACTCGCTTCATGACCAATAAGGAAATAAGCATTTCACAACTGATTTGGGGTTATCTCGTTGTATCCCCTTATGAGGCAGAGTTTCACGGCTGATTTGGGGGTATATTGTTGTCCCCCTCGTAACATAGTTAAGAGTATTCGTGTGCTGATATTTTTTAAGTGGAAATCTTATTCAGATCTTTGTGTATGAGGAGTTTAAAATATAATAATAATGAGATATTTTAAGTGATGACGTGAGGATTTCTTAAAATCCAAGGTTGGACTTTTTTTAAAAAATGTTGTTATCTTTATTTTGTAGGATCTAGTTATTAGAGATGATATTTTTCTACTTAAAGCAATTTTAGTGGGCATTGGTAAATCTGTTAAAATGTCAAGCCAGATGGATGGTAAATTCGGTTTTAGGCAGTGGAGAATGGGGCTAAACGACGTAATATGAATCGACCGAGGCAACAAGAGTCGCTCGGTCTGCACTGATCCTCAGCTCAACATAGGCCGAGTGGCTCTTATTGCCTCGATAACGTTCTAATCCAGCGGTTTTAACTTTTCACCCTATAAATTCAACCAATTTCAAACTCCAAAATCACATCTCCTCCACTCAAAATATTTTCTACTTTCATTTAAATCTTAATTTTTTTATCTCAAATAAGTAGTACTAATAATAAAGGGAGCTAATTTGCTGAAAAAAACGTCCGAGTCGAATGTTATAATAGAATTTTTCGAACATTCATAGACACCCTCACCCTACACGATCCTCAGTTGATGGTCAAGTCAAATCAATAATTGCAGAATAGCAAACATGGATACAGATTTTGCTAACTGGGAAAAGCCTTTTCAATAAAAACCTGGGACCTGGGAACAAATATAATACAAAATTAAATGTGATTCATGTTTCTGAATCCTACCGAATGAAACCTCATGTAGTGGTAGTGTGGTAGGCCTAAGATATGTTCAATATGTTAATGTGCTAATAATCTTTGTTACTATATTCTTAATTATTACTCTTTTACTTTAGTGCTGAAGTTTACTTGAAAAAGAGTCTCCATATTACAGATAGGTTTGTATCATCAGTTCTATTATCAGTTGTATTTAAACTGCAAACAGATTCAATTGAGTTATTCAAATGAGGACCAACATAATTATGGAGAAAGAGATATTTTGTTATAATGTTTGGCAATGAAAGTAAAAGAAAAATGGATTTGATCTTATCAAGGCTTACAGTTTCTTTGATGTGGCTTAGAGTTTCTTTGATGTAATTTATGTGGAGCTCTCTTATAGGTTTATCAAAATTTTGCTATTAAATTTTGTGGTTATGCTGTTCTAACCTGGGTATGCTTCCTCATTAAAATACTTCCATCTAATAGTGAATGTCGATATACTCACAACATGGTCTAATACTATCTTTTTGTATTCAGGTGTAACAGCAAGATATAGTGGGTTAACCTGGAATCCACGGAAAGACATACTGTTAAGGAAAATGACTGGTGAAACAAATGTGAAATTACAAAAGGCCAGGAAAGCCAGGCAATTAAGGAAAGATATCTTGGCTGCTAAAAGATATCACACAGTTCGTACTCCTGAAAAAAATCGCCAGTTAAGAAAGGATACCCTGGTTCAAAAGAACTTACTCTCTCAAACTGTGTCTACGAATGATGCTACAAAAACACATTCTCGCAAGAGAACCATCGATGATGCATGTGCCAGTGTTTACATTCATGTTCTGCACATGTTTACAAAACATTATCTTTCACCTGTGCATTCTAACCACTTCCTAATTTTATTGTTTATGTTTATTGTAGTAGTATATCTTGAACCAGGACAACCCAGCAACAATGATAAGTTACAGCTACAGCGTCGTGCTCGAAAACGAAGAAGGATGAAACTTGATCACATGCGGCAGAGAAAGAGTCAACTTGATTGCATACGACACACAAAGTGAAAGTGTCCTGGTAAGTAAAATTTCGCAGAATGTCCTTTCTTACATTAATTTGTATCAAAGGTGCGAGCTTACTGTTTTCTAAAAAAGCAGACATTGCTGCAGTTGACGATTCAATTATATTTGATAAAAACAGTGATTCCGAATCAGATGAAGAATATCCATTTACCAGTAAGTATAATTATCTTGCATACCCAAATATCAGAATACATACATTGTTATTGTGTTTACAGGACTTACACTAATATTGTCTACGACTGCAACCAGGAATGGACTTATTGAGGTATGATTTTGGAGCGCCAACAGAAACATGTCCCGGCTGTGGGGCGATAATGTAGTTAGAAGAAGCAACTAAAGGCAGAGGTACATCTAAAACTTGAATTTGGTTTATGTTGTGGCTAAGGAAAAGTAAAACTGCCACTACTCCCAGATCCACCTCCATTCTTGAAATAACTTTTAGACTTCAGCGGTGGACCACGCTCTTCGCAGTTTAGAGACCTCATTCGAGCATACAATTCTATGTTTGTGTTCACGTCTACAGGTGGTAGCATAGAAAAAATAATAAATGATGGTACAAAACCTTTGGTATACAGAATGAATGGTCAAAATCATCACCTGATTGGTTGCTTATTGTCGCGTGATGGTAATGAACCTTCATTTGCTCAGTTGTACATATATGATACTGCTAGAGAGATTAAAAATCGGAAGAAGGCATTGTCTAGGAACAGAACTGAAGATCCTAAGCAAGATAGCACCAAAGAATTAGATGATGATATTATCAAAGGATTGATAAATATGTTGGATTTATTCAATCCAATGGCCAAGTTTTTCCGAATATGAAGAGATCGTTACGATGAAACAAAGTTGAGTCATGTTCGTTTACGGCTAATTAGGGTATTACAAATCCATCTTCAGCTTTGGAGACTCGCTTGCTGATACTGGAAATGCACTCCACTCCCGAACTGATGATTTCTCAGCACGCAACTTATGGAGAGACCTACTTTAACGGATCTAACGGTAGATTCTCAATTGGTTGTATAGTTCTTGATTTCATTGGTACGTGTATCGGTATCATATAGCTCCATTGTCAACAGTTTCTAAAGCATGAAAAATCTTCATCCATTAATAATGTGAGTACCAAAAATCTACTCCAACACGTGTCACCAGGTCGCAACAGCTTAACGGCACTTAAGTCCGGAGAGAAAAACAAACCCGATGACAAGTATTTCCTGCATGAGATTCCACCACCTTATTCAAGTGATGGTTTTGTGTCCGCAGTTCAAGTGGTGTTGAAGAAGGCAAAATCCAAATCAAAGTATATCTGAATTGAAAACATGATACAGTACACCCCTTCTTTTTTCCGCAGCTCAAAATGCCTTTAATGATGTTTCTCAGCAACTCTCGTAGCTAAAACCCATCTTGTTTCACTTCATAAGCCTACAGTAAACACATCTTGACCACACAACCATTTCAACCACTTCATGTCCGCTCCATAACACACCATTCAATCTTACCCGTAACATTCAATTTAGCCAGCAACATTTCGTCTGTAGCCCATACTTCCATTTCATCAGCAAGCCCATAGTGTACCTTCCATCAAGACCGCAGCCCACTTTACCACTTTACCAATTCAAGTCCGCAGCAACCCAACTACTTCCCGCACACCATCCAACAGCACCACCCAACTACTTCCCTACATCAAATTTCCATCCCGCACACTTTGTCACTTTTATTATTTGCACATTAAAACCCACTCCACAGCCAATCAAGCCCGTAACAGTGAAGCCCAATACTAAAGCCAATCAAGCCCGCAACACAAAAATCATTTTGTCCCGCACCCACTTCATCCATCATTTCCCGCACCAGACAGCCATCATGTCTTATCCTTTGCCTGCACCATTATTTTCCCACACCATCATTTACCCGCACCATTATTTGCCCGCACCATCATTTACCCGCATCATTATTTGTCCACACCAAATTAAACTAAGGTCATTTAAGGATAAGATCAACATTGACACATGGCGGATCACTATCGACACGTGATGGACTTCATCGACACGTGGTAAAGGGACATTTTTGGTAAATGTCATTTCTATCACCCCTTTATATACAATTTTAGAGTATTAGAGAAGGGACTTTTTGGGGGAGATGGGTTTTCTTCCCCAAAAGATGAACTCCACAATTCTTCTGTAACCTAAGAAATCAATAAGAACATCTAACTTTCATTATCCGTGGACGTAGGAGGATCTCTGCCGAACCACGTTAAATCTGTGTGTATTGTTTTCAATTGTGGTTTTGTATTTCACCCATTTAATTTCTCATCATAAATGTCATTTCTAAACTTCTGAAGTTATGGTTGTGGATGCCATGAAAATAGTCACCACAATTTGGAGCTAGAAGGAGGGGTGTTTAAACGATTTATCCTACCTTTCACAGAGATTTAGGGGAGTTTCAGAGAAGTCATCCAGGAGAAAGAAATAACACCAGTAGAGGAAGGAAATTGAAGAAAGAGAGAAATGGTGTTGTTATTGACAGAGTCTACATCAACAACTATTTTGAGAAGATTATATTCTTCTTATCTCTTTTATCCTGTGTTCAATACTCAAATTTGGTAGTTTTGAAACAAAATTTTGAGAAGAACCCATTTCCTTCATTCAACGATTCCACAAAACTCAATCCTTCTTCCTATAATTTCCATCAAGGCGGAGCAGTATCTACCTCTACTAAAATCAATTTCAGAACCACATTTGAACCAGATGAAGTCCTAACCCTACTACAAACTTACGGATTCAATAAACTCACATCTCCAATTTTATTACAAGGAATCCACCTTGTTTGCTCTTTTCTAATCAACATAAAACCCTTAAACCCAAACTTGATTTCCTGAACTCAAAAGGGATCTTGATAGAATTGGAGTGAATGAAGAAGGTTGTGGCAGCAAGATTCTTAGCTGGAAATGGGTCGCTAATGGTTTGGTTTGTTGTGAACTAAGAAGGAATCTGAGTTTGCTGAGATGGGTTGTTGCTATTTTTAGGAATTGGGGCTCCAGTTTGAGATGGAAGAAGGTGATGTTGATGAATTCAGATGAGTTTGAGGCCGTAAACAAAGAATTGTTGATGTTGCCATGATATGAATGAGTGTAATTGAATTGTAATGAATTATGCAGGGAAGGAGTTTACACTTGATTGAAATTACAGCCAATTTCATGTTGGAATCACCCACAGAATTGCACATAAGATGCTTGAAGAAATGCCCGAATGACCAATTCTCCAGAATTTCAAGTCCATACCATTACCAGTCTACTACTCCAAGTTTTCTATGGGTCCTATGAGGGTATTAGAGTTTTCTGAGTTTAGAAAACTTGGGGATGAGCTGATTTTCTTGATGCTTCTATGGATGCCAAGGGGTGAAATTCAAATTAAAATGCCGCAGCACAAGTAATGCTCTGCAAGCTTCAATCCAGCAGCACAGATAATGCTTCGGGCAGATAAGTGGTTCTTATACACTTGAACTCAAACTTAGAAGAGATAAGTATTCACTATTTTTCCCAATTATTTGATTGCTATATCCATTTTATACCTTCAACAGTGGCTTCAACTTAAGAATGATTCCTAACTGTCACCTTTAAATGATTGAATCATGATCTGTTTTTATTACTTAAAAAGCATGAGCTTGCTTGACTAGGTATAACTATTTCTTGTGAATAAAACATCTTCATAGTGAGCTAGATGATTAAATTTTCTCAACTAGTATCTACCTTACATATCTTGCTTGAATACTGCAAGTCATCTTCTTATATGACATACATTATGAACTGATCTATTGCTTCTGATAGTATCTGAATAACATGTGATGTTATACATCATGAACTTGCTCTAAAATATTTAAGTCAGAATTGACTCCATAATTATCTATGCTAGAAAAATATTGATCTAGTGAGATGTGTATTTAGCTAAAATAAATCAAGCGAAATAAGTATTTAAATCTCTCTTCTAAAAAGCATGAGAAAACAAAGTTGTAACTTTGGCACTGCAGTTGGAGTTTTTGGTGTACTGGTTTCAGCTGTGCAGGATTTTGGATTGGTATTCATATGGTGATGAGTTTGGTGGATAAATAGTCGAGGGTCACAACTCAATTTGGGCCACACCAACTCAGGCTAACATTCACCAAATATGGACATACCTTCTCATCCGTCATCACGGATCATCATACCATTTTGAGACCCTGCTCGTGTCATACACCTTGGATCACCATTCCAGATCATCCCTGGCATACATTAAACCATTCTGGAATAACAACAATTTATCCACCTACTCGGACCACGGCAGCAGTAGACTCTCCACCTCATTCCACCTTAACAGTACCGAACTGCGCATCGTCTTGTAGCATACAACAATATAACACCACCAGTCCACCTTCACCAGTTCATAGCACCAACAGTTCACAGCGTCAACAAATACAAGTTAAGTCGGAGAACTTCATCAACAACAACTACCAACACTACAACTTCAGCAGCAGCGGTTCTAGCAGCTGGCACATCTGTCTCAAAGGTAGCAGCAACCTGCTCAATTACAGGGGCATCAAATATCATAGCTTGAACAGATGAACAAGGCAGGAGTTACAGTCACACATAGGCTGCTGGTTCACAACAACTGCATCAATAGTCACATAAATGTCAATACCAGCATGAACAAGGGGTCACGGAAATTCATGAGCAAAAGGCCATCATTTCGCTGACAAGCGGATACAAGGCTAAGTTCTCACTTCATTTTGTTTGGTCACTATCATATTATATCACAAATTTGCATTTGAGCCTAGCAGGAGTTCATTTGAGCTTACTTAATGTTTTCACATGTTCAAAGACTTTCGAATGAAATCATCCAGGAGTCTGGATAAAGTGCCGAAACAATCAGCTAGCACCAGCCACAACAGTTTCAGAATAATTCGGACAAACACTTCGGGCAAACCTTTCAAAATTCTATTCATCAACAATCATCTCAGCAAGCTTTGTTCAAGCCAAGAACACATCTTTTTCAAAGAGACAGGTCTTAAGCAATCTATGTTACCAGCGGATCAAGAGAGCTTAAAATAACTCGCAACAGGACCGAATTTTGATCAAATTAGTTTCCAACTTTGATACTAGAATTATATAAGAATCTAGTTAGCTCGCCAACATGAAGCAAAGTTACCTCGCTGAGACAGATAATCATGGACATGTGTATCCCCATCGATAAATCCATGGACACTATCAGTTTGGAACATGATTGGATAAATCCATTTCAATCATCCCTATTTATTTCGGATCAAATCATTTCTAAAAAATATTCTCGGAGGATTAAAACTCAAGGATGAGTAATTCAGATCAATAATTCATGAAATACCTAGCTAGACATGTGTGTATGATACAACGAGCTAACTTCAGGCGAAGTTCAAACCTAGAACAAGTCAATTTCTTACAAAGTGTGTCTCAGAACAAACCAAGACAACAACTCGTTGGGGTCATATCACGTATTCTGGTTCGCTAGAGAGAGCAACAATGGGAAGAAGGAGGCAGCCACTCGAGGAAGCACAAACCAAAAAAGAATTCAAACTCAAAGAATGGTGTTATGCCACATTCTCCACAAAACTCCACAGACGAGAGAAAGGTGAAGGCAGAGGCAAAGGTAATGGGGAAGTCAACTCGCAGGCGATATCAATGGAATGAGTAACTCTAGCAAAGAGCAAAGTTGCTGCAACAACTTTAAGAGCAAGAGAAGACGCGAGCGAAAAGATGAGGCTATTCAATGCACCAGCAATTCGTTTTCTCAGTGAGATAAGTATCAATTATTTTAAAGCTAGCATAACATGAAATAACATTCGTAAATCAAGACCGCCTAGTGAACTGCACACTTATTTTGGTTGAAACCAATTAAGTAGCTTTCTCCAACCTTGAGAAGCACTGATTGAGATTATTGTATTTGACTGATCAATCCATGCTGAATTTTATGAGAGCCACTTTAATTTCAGGACTATTGGTAGAGGGAATGAAGGCTTCTATACACCTCATCTGATGCATATAATTTATCAGTTTTATATCCTAACTTTCTTTATTTTCAAGATAATATTGTTTGCCTAGATAATACTATGTCTTTAGTTTCAAATATCTTAAAAAGTCATCAGCAATACAGAAATTGGGATAATTTTTATTTACCTTCCATCTTTGTACCTTGTCTCTGATACCGTAACGGTCTTTACTAATCTTAGTCTCTGGTACTTTCAACTTCATGATTGTATTCCAGGCTTTGCATAAAAATCGTGCTACATTGGGCAAAAAACATGCTGGCATATGCTACACACCCTTATATCATGAGTATCCAAGTTTACTGATCATGATCGAAATGGATAAATTAGTGAAATCGGTAGAGGCATGGCTATGTCAAGTTACCATCGTTCATGTTGGTTGATTTTGTAAGTGGTGTAGAGGTATTTCTGTTCTTCAACTTGAGAATTGATTTAGGACAAGTGATCCTCCCTCAATTGATCCAAATGTCTTCCTAACTTGTAAGTTTGTGTATGCATGTTTGATTAGGCAGTTTCCTGTAAACTATTTTCTTAAATGGGAGTTTTTAAAAAACAGAGAAATTAAGGTTTATATCAATTTTGGAACTTTTTCCCAAATCTGTTCCTAATGTAAAAATTCATAACGGGTTTGCATGAATTTAGTGAAGTATTAGTCTTGTTATAGTATTGAGTTAAATATTTTATTTGTTTGAAAATCTAGCTTGATTAAACTAGATTTTGAGAATGAAGTTCATTTCCTAGTGAAACAAGCATCTAAATTGGGTTGTTGCTGTCAATTTTTGTGTATGAATGGTTATGGCTTGGATCATATTTTTGAGTTCTGGTTTGATTAGCAAGGTTGGGTTATCTAACAATTTGGGTTTGCAGGGAAGAAAAACTATGATTAGAGGCTAGACATACCATAACAAATTCTTCGTTTCACAAAGAGCAAGATGCCCCCAATCTGTACAATAAAATCCCCGAATGGAGAGAAAATTGGCTAAAGGTTTTTATGGATTTTCTTACATATTTTCTTTTATGAATTTTGCTGTTTTATGAATAGTTTGTGATATAGATCTAATATTTTTACATCATACATGACCTAGCATAATAGAAATTCTTGTGTTGTTCTCTTTGGATTCATTAAATGCAAAGCCTGATAGAATGTATGTCTATACTTGGTGAAAGTTGCTTAGTATTTCCTAATCATATATACAGTGAGAATATTTACAGGTTCATGCCTTAAATGTCATCTAATCATAGTGGATGCTATAAGTTATGATCACTGTGCATAGTGAAAAATATATGCTTCCTTGTTATCTCTCAAGTTGTACCGTAGTAAGAGTTAGTAATACCATGTTGATGCCTCGAGGACATAAATTTATAAGTATATGAAGTGCTAACCTTTAATTTGAACAATGCTGTTTTGCAATTGAACAATATGGATGTTGGTGGACGCCTTCTTAAAATGGAGATGGAAAACTCCCTGTCTCAAAAACCAGCTACTTTGAATACACCTATGAATCAATCATCCCTTCCCATGGTGATGCAACAAGCAGTGGCAATGCATCATATGCAGTTCCAGGCTCTGCTCATGCAACAAACTATGAACTCTTTCCCATTCCTTAGATGGAAAGATATGAGCGGCAGGCTGCCAACTGAGCTGCGACTATGAAGTAAACAACAGATATGGCTCCATAAGCTTCAGTCCCGCAGTACACATAGTCACAACTTCTTAGGAACAAATGATACATCAAAACAGAGATATGATCTAATACTTCCATGGATTAATATTTCTAAGAGAAGCAGCAACTCTTGTCAATATCCGTGAAAGAATCAAACTCAAGAAAGATAAGCTTTTATTATCTTCTTCAATTTTTTGATTGCTCTATCTGTTGCATATCCTAAATAGCAATTTAAACCTAAGAACGATTCTTAATTGTTACATTTGAAAGATTAAATCATTACCGGCACAAAGATCTGGCTTTACTATTAAAAGCATGTTGGGCGTGAGCTGAACGTTTTATTTCAGCCAAGAGCATATTGACTCATATATTTCATCCTGTACAAACTTCAACTTGTTTGACTATGTATAACTGTGATATTTGAGAAAAGTTAATTTATACCATTTACAGCTCATTAACAGGGTGTAGTCACACATGTTGTTGGTATATAGTCTCTCACACTGTTAGTAGCATGAGCAATTACCTTGATTCATCATTTGATCCATGTTTAAATACTTTACGGATTCACACATTGTATTTCTGCTAGTCTCTCATTAAAAACATTGCTAATGTTAAAATTGCATTTACGGTACTACTGAAATTGCTGTAAGTTATCATTTCGAATATTATAAACTGCTTGAAACATTTTTATGAAATACGAGGATACCTTTGAAAGGCACATCAGAGATGCAGCGGTCATGCAAGGATGTACTAGGGGCAGTTTACAAAGAAACCAAGTTTTAGCTGGGAAATGAACTAAATATTACGCTCCAGTTAGGTATTTCATTTCGATAATTTACTAACCCTCAATAGATTCAGTATTTCCCATTGCTCGTAATTTTTGTTTTATATGCCTTATACTTCTTAACATAAGTCAGCAATTCATAAATACTTCATACAAGCATTCGAGGATTGACACTTCTAATTGCTTATACTTCACACGAAGAATACTCATTGGATACTTCTATTTATTTCGTATACTTTGGACTTCTCATATTAATTCAAAGGTCGATACTTCTTATACTTCATATGAATTATGAGAAGAATTCTCATAAGATATTTCTTATACTTCGTGTGGGAATCTAAATGCTTATTCGGAAATTTTTATTCGAAAATGGGTACTACATACTTCTCATTATTAAGTACTTCTTAAAGACGAGTACTTCTATTTTCTTATACTTCGGATTTCTTACGCAACGACTACTTCGTAAGAAAGTGATATTTCTTACTTCTTACGAATATTTTTCATTTATTATTTAAGATACTTCTCATATACTTCTTGAAGATACTTCTCATATACTTCTCAAAGATACTTCTCATATACAATCTGCGTATACTTCGGGTTTCTTATGCAAAGGATATTATTATTCGAGGATCGTTACTTCTTACTTTCAATATTCTCTTGACGATCGTCGCGAAAGGAGCTTCATTTAACTCACAAGATATTACGGGACAAGGTTCATACCACTTGCTGAATATGGATGAAGAAATTTTACGGCATCCATGAAACCCACAATATCTCAAACCATATTACCCCTAAACCCTCAATGCAATCATACAATAATTTGGCTTCATACTAGGTAAAGCAGAAGAAATGCAATCTCTTTAGAAAGTCCATGTAAATGTCTATGAGTGTATAACTATTGGACCTTACGCCACAGGGATGCCTAACATGACATTAATTATTGTATCAGGTACCCTCCATTTAAAGAGGGGCCCTAGGGACCGCATCTTAATTTCCTCCTGGCCAGAGAGAAGTTACGTGCGCTTCAACCCTTCAAAGTAACCCAGGGTACAAAATTGCCTTGAGGTTAATCAATTCACACTCATTCAATGCACTAACAATCAATATATATGTATTCAGAATTTTACTTTTGCAGGGCCAAAAGTACAAGATAAAATGATAGTGCAAGTACAACTTAAAAGAAGGCAGATATCCAATCAATATGGCGAGTACACTTCGCTGGGAAATGGTCTAGCCCGCAAACACTAGCAGATGCGTAGATTTACAGATGACAAGGGTACCAGACAAAATAAGCATACCACATACCATTGGACATGGAAGCCTCACAGACTCTCACAAAAAAGCTAAGTACCCCATACTTCCTAGAACTGAAATTTTATAATTATTTTACAATCGAGATGACAGGTTCTCACAGGTGTTGGCACGTATATATAGATCTGCGTCAAATGACACCTGATACGGGACCATCTTGATTAACACCTTGAATTTGAATCCGTGATTGACTTATACGTTTATACTAGACTCAATAGTACATATTTTCATAAAGATTGAATGATTAACAATTTATTAATCTATTTATCATTTCTGGTTAAAACACGTGGAATGATATTATTACACTAATATGCATTTATATGAAAGTTTGACAGCAAAATTCTATTCTTGAATGGATTAGGTTCTTCCTTTTATCATGAAAAGACTAGGCGTGAGGCAACCGCGGGGGAATCACATGATCTAGGAACAAGATGCACTAGACATTTTCCAAGAAACACCAACAAGAAGATTGCAACATCATACTTAGCCAAGACGCACTGTAGTGCATTAGCAACATCAATCACCAAAGTACGGTACAAGTAAAACATGAAGATGTTTTATCTTAAGGGTTGTTCTGCAAACAAACCCTAAGAAAAGGGGCAAATTGTGAGTACCAAAAATCTACTCCAACACGTGTCACCAGGTTGCAACAACTTAACGGCACTTAAGTCCGGAAAGGAAAACAAACCCGATGACAAGTATTTCCCGCATGAGATTGCACCACCTTATTCAAGTGATGGTTTTGTGTCCGCAGTTCAAATGGTGTTGAAGAAGGAAAAATCCAAATCAAAGTATATCTGAATTGAAAACAGGATACAGTACACCCCTTCTTTTTTCCGCAGATCAAAATGCCTTTAATGATGTTTCGTAGCAACTCCAGTAGCTAAAACCCATCTTGTTCCACTTCATAAGCCTACACTAAACACAACTTGACCACACAACCATTTCAACCACTTCATGTCCGCTCCATAACACACCATTCAATCTTACCCGTAACATTCAATTTAGCCAGCAACATTTCGTCCGTAGCCCACACTTCTATTTCATCCGCAAGCCCATAGTGTACCTTCCATCAAGACCGCGGACCACTTTACCAATTCAACTCCGCAGCAACCCAACTACTTCCCGCACACCATCCAACAACACCACCCAACTACTTCCCGCACATCAAATTTCCATCCCTCATACTTTGTCACTTTCATTATTTGCACACTAAAACCCACTTCACAGCCAATCAAGCCCACAACAGTGAAGCCTAATACTAAAGCCAATCAAGCCCGCAACACAAAAATCATTTTATCCCGCACCCACTTCATCCATCATTTCCCGCACCAGACAGCCATCATGTCCCATCCTTTGCCCGTACCATCATTTTCCCGCACCATCATTTACCCGCACAATTATTTGCCCGCACCATCATTTACCCGCACCATTATTTGCCCGCACCAAATTAAACTAAGGCCATTTAAGAATAAGATCAACATTGATACATGGCGGATCACTATCGACACATGGCGGACTTCATCGACACGTGGCAAAGGGGCATTTTTGGTAAATGTCATTTCTATCACCCCTTTATATACAATTTTAGTGTATTATAGAAGGGACTTTTTGGGGGAGCTGGGTTTTCTTCCCCAAAAGATGAACCCCACAATTCTTCTGTAACCTAAGAAATCAATAAGAACATCTAACTTTCATTACCCGTGGACATAGGCAGATCTCTGTCGAACCACGTTAAATCTGTGTGTATTGTTTTCAATTCACTCATTTAATTTTCATCATAAATGTCATTTCTAAACTTCTGAAGTTATGGTTGTGGATGCCATGAAAATGGTCACCACAAATATGTTGTTGTATATTTCAGCTGAATCTGTAGGACTGCCACTGCTACCACCTTACTTACGAAGTAGCGGCAAGGACTTATGGCATGGAGTGAATTTTGGGGTGGGGTGGGGTGGGGTGGGTGGGGGGAGATGTACATCTCTTAATGTTTCTTTCTTCGCGGAAAGAAAGGTTTCGGTTCCTGCTAATTACTTTCTTGGAGTTCAAGTGGAATGGTTCATATGCCCAACACTATAACTTCTAGGAATGCAAGTTATTCTTTAGTTAAGATATAAAGAGTAACATATTAAAAGGTTCACCAACTTAAGATGGCAACATGGCGATATTGAAGAGCCAGAATGCCTGCCGTTTTATTTCGGCTATCTGCTCCGGGCTCGCCCGATCCATCGGGTTCACCGCTTCCAGCCAGGTGGAATTCTTCGTTGTTATGCCAGACCCCTCTGAGTGGTCGTCGGCATAACAAACGGTAGTGAAAAAAGAAACAAATTTGGTATCTGATGATACCTCATAACCATAATCTTTCCTAGGAACTGCTTCTTAAACTATAGGGGCTGGAGCCTCAGCCTCGGGTGCCGCTATGAATTGTAATTGATTGGATACCCAAGAACCATAATCTTTCCTAGGATCTGCTTCTAAAACTATAGGCATAAAGGCATGATTAGTTCCACGAATCTCACTGCATTGACCGTAGAAAACTCCTTCTCGTTGGACTAAAATAGAGGTCTGGTTTGAACGACCAGGTACATCATCACATTTCACACCTAACGTCAATCCCCTTACGAAACTTTGGTTATTGGGTTAGCCATACACTTCACATGTTTCTAGCGATTCACATGGCATCATCAAATGATACAAGTCTTGGATAAGAATCTACACCGCACTAGAACGCTCTTGTTGATGATCTTTTACTCCGACAGCATCTAGGGTTCCTCGAACAATGTGATATCTCCCACCGGGTAAATCCTTAACCCTTCCTCCTCTTACTAAGACTACAGAATTTTCTTGTGAATATAGCAAATGCTTCTGGTTTTTCCACTCCGCTGGCAGCCTTTACTGCTTGTGACGGTATTCGCCCTACCTTTGGCCAATATCTGAGAGCCCAATTCCTTAGTGCTTTCTCCGACTAGATCTTTCAAAAAAATATATCACCACGGGAAGGGGTTGGACAATGAATGAAGTGGAGAGGAAGACGAATCACTCTCAGTAGCACTCCAGCGGGGATCCAGTTGCAAGACCAAATCATATTGAATCAATATGGGCTAAGTAGAATGACCTTCTCGTGCTCTTTCAGAGCCTTTGCTCCTATTTAAGTGGCTATCGTTGTACGGATTTCTTGCAGCTTGACTTTGGTAAGTTGGCAAAGCCGGAGTCTGGATCTTAGGAAAGGCTTTCTAATTGACTTGGCCATAACCACTCAAAAGTCTACGAAGGGACCACTTTCTAAAGTAGAGGTGTGGGACACTCGCCTACTACCCGGAGGTGGTTTTAATAGAATCTGAAAAGGATTCTGGCGCGCCAACTATATTAAGGTCAAGTTAATTTTGTATAACACAATGAAGGAATTCAATTTGTATGTATGCTCTCGGGAACCGGATGGGTATCATATTGAATTCCATGGATCAGAACCAATAGAAAAAGTAAAACCTGTGCGGTATCTCTTGAAATCCCGAATAAGACCCCCGCTTTTCATAAGTTTCTTTATTATTATACAGACCATACTTACATATGATAAAAGAAAGACTTCAATTCAATGATCGAGATTGAGACTGAAATGTATATTCTTTAACAATTGACATCGAGAACTGAATGCGTCAATCTCACGCGGATATGCAGGATCTTTGACTCTCCTTTGAAAATAAAGCTAATTTCGAAGAAACTCCGAAACGAAAGAACTTGACTATGCGCTGTCCCCCTTGACCAACCGAGGATGTGTAAGCGGTGTAACAACTCCGCACCAATTATGGGTGTCCAGCTATCTCTTAGATGCTTTTTTTACTTGTGCCCGTCGAGAAATCCTTAGAACTTCTATACTGTGAATCAACTTTTTACCCAGTGCTATCTAAAGCCTGGCACTTTTCAAGTCCGCTGTCAAATCCCAGGGCTCAACCCTGGACAGGCGGTGGAAACTACCAAGCTGGAGTACGGTAGGGGCAAAGGGAATTTCCGGTGGAGCGTTGAAATGCGTAGAGATCGGAAAGAACACCAACGGCGAAAGCACTCTGCTGGGCCGACACTGACACTGAGAGACGAAAGCTAGGGGAGCGAATGGGATTAGATACCCCAGTAGTCCTAGCCGTAAACGATGGATACTAGGCGTTGTGCGTATCGACCCGTGCTGTGCTATAGCTAACGCGTTAAGTATCCCGCCTGGGGAGTACGTTCGCAAGAATGAAACTCAAAGGGATTGACGGGGGCCCGCACAAGCGGTGGAGCATGTAGTTTAATTCGAAAATGCTTGTCGAGCTCGGTAAACTAAGAAAGAAAAATTCCCATCCGTAGACGCGAGAAATGCATGATCCATTGGGCTGGCAAGCGCTAGTTAGAAAGGAGACATGGATATCACCGAGTTACTTCTTCTCCATCTGAAAGTTCTCAACCTCATAACTTTAATTTGAGCTTTTTAAGTTTTACAGCGTATTAAGAAGATTTACTATGTATTGCGTTTCATTCTGTTTTTCTCCCTTTTGTTCTAATAGAGGTTGTTGATCTATGTAAGTTGATTTTTTATTCTGTCTTGCCATAGAGATGCGGATGAAAGTCGCTGATCCCAACTACTTACATTGCACACTGTTGATGAATGTGAGAAAGTTGTCGAGGTGCTTAATAGATATGTAGGTGGCCTAAACATTTGCATGGTATATTTTTTAAGTATGGTCACTAAGTATCGTGAGTGTGGTGGATATTTACTGTCTCACATGTTACTTTCTTCTAAACAAGCTGTTTCATGATTAAGTTATGGTTTTTGTTGCAGGTTGCAGGTAGCCTAAGACCCTAACCGGATTTTGCTATGCAGCTTTGGGAACAAATAAGTTAAACATGGATGCTTCCCATTAACTAATGATATAGACATCTCCCTTGACTTTGTGATTGAACCTATCCGTGTATAGACGGAGATGTTTCTAGCATTAGATTGTGAAGTGCTTCCAATGTAGAACTGTTAGAATAGCTGAAGATGAGTTTTGATGAAAAATTGAGAGCTTCTAGATTAACCTATGAATTTTTGATGCATAAAAGGAATATGAATATGGACCACCACTTCTCATGCTGATGCGAGCGAATATCTCCTTGTCGTAATAATAATAGAAGATGAATTGAATCTTTATCAAAACACACCTCCACCAATGGACGAATGTTATTACCCACAGTGTGAAGCTTGACAAAGCTCAAGTATTCCTGCAATTTCATGATCATGTTAACTGGATCAATTCAAAATATACGCAGAATTAAGAATATTATGAGGTGAACTGAATATTATGAGGCAAAACTATCAGTTACTCTATATGTAGATTCTTTGTCAAATAAAGTACTAATTAATAAGTAATAACCTACAATTTCGGAGATAAGCCAACAATTGACGAACTTGAACTCCACCCGTAAAATCATAACCTTGTAACATGAAACAGAAAATGCGAGTTTAAGATTGTAGTTTCCAATAAGTTGCTGGTACGAGGCTCAATCTCTTTGAAACATTATCCTAGAACTACCTTAGAAGAGTAACCCATACAGGTATTAATGGAAGATTCAAGGTCGGCACCTGAATGAACAACCTGCATGTAAGAAATGGAATTCGTTAAACTGATCATAAGTAACAACGTAAGGCAGTAAGTTATAAGTGAAGCAATCATACTTAAATCAGTAACATAGGTTGTCGTTAATAATTAAACAATGAATACCATGCAATATTTGTTTCTGTAAAACTCTAACCTTTAGCGTCTTCAAGTATGAAGTCAGATCACGAATAAGTCCTCCTTTAGTATCCACCCTGAGATGAGGCTCAGACACAATTTGACGGTCATAACTCCATAGTATTTTAGTTATACCATTTGCTTTTAGTGTATTCCAATAAACCTCAATCTTGAAATCACTTTTAACATAATCCTAGAGCGCCTGTTCCAGATGGAAAGAAATTGTGACCAAAACACTGGCAAAACATAGAAGATTGATGGTTCAAGAACAACTTACTTGACAAATATTACATCATCGGGGTTGCTGTTATTGTGCAACTTTTGGTGCCACTCTTCTATAATTCCACCTTTGCAATCATCATTTCTCTGGTATGTTTGGCATAACATACACATTAATATGCTGAAGAAAAATATAATAGATATGTTTTTCACAGAGGTAGAATCAAACCTGTAGAACAAGAAGTTCGTCACGGATTCTCTGTTCTACATCACCTTAACCTCCTCGACCAGTAGTCGACATAATTAATCTCAAAATCTCTATCATTTGGCTGGCTGGAGTATTTTATTTGTAGTAAATTACTGAAAGCATCTTGCGTTGCACTGATCTCACTGCCGTAATAATGCAAAAACCAAAAAGAAAGTTTTGAGTGAAATGTGGTTACCAGTACTGTGTTACTAACCAATCGAAAAACAAGTTATTATACTACCACCAATGTAGAACGATCTAATCAAGAAAAGGAAGAAAAATATTTTACCGAGGCTTAACATTATAGTTCTTATTCCGTGTAGGTTGTCGGCATGTCATAAATCTCAACCAGACTAATATACCAATGAGTCTCAACTTCCTTTCACTTTGACAACATTCAGCTAATTCGTTGGCAATATTAAACCTTTGTCATCCAAAAATATATTGAATATTAAACATAATCATACCAAGAAAGAGAAAAATGGTAAGAATATTTTAAGTATCTTTTTTAAAACTTTGTTAATATATGCGAAGGAGGAATGACCCTTACACAACTTTAATATGTTAAGAATTCTACAAATGAGAATTTCTCATATAACACATACGCGTGATTCAATACCTTACTACTGCAATTACCACTTTTGTTTCACTTACCTATGGCATGCAGACATTACTTGGAATAAGAACTATAATGTTAAGAAACATCTGCTCATATTTGGATGCTAAAGTTCTCGCCAATGATTTTCTTTTCTTATGGGTTCTGATTCAAAGTTTCCATAACTTACTGCGACGAGACATAGATATCCCTGGTAGTTGCACTTTTTGTAACAAACCAAAAATAAACATATATTTGTTTCTTCATTTTATGTTTGGAGTCAAGGTATGGGATTACTATAAGCGAGCGAACACCAAGAGATTGGTGGGAATCCCAAATGCACTATAAGGTATGGGATTGTTGCAATGCCATATAATTTGGATGTTTTTCTGATATCCTCTTCAACCCCCCTATATTTTGATGCACTGTGATGTCGTTCTGTGGTTGAGATATGTTATATGTTTTTCATTTATAGGTAGTGACAGTTGATTTACGTACCCAACTTCTTCTACCTTACATTTTATTTTGGTCAAGAAGACCGCGTTATGTGATTGTTGAAAATTGATACGAGCATAATTTATACATACTTACAGCTTAATTTATATTTGCTAGTGCTTGAATTTGTAATAATAATATATTTTTATTGTTGTATTAGGTGGTTCGCATAAAATCCAAAGTTATAAATTAAACACGGTTAAAATAGGTGTTAATTGGCGTTTGCGATGAAATACAACCAAAGTGTTGCTCACGGAACCAGAAAGAGTTTTTCATTTGGTAGTCAGATTGTTGGCTAGGGAGACAAGAAGTGGACGTTGGCAAAATACAGAGAAAAGTCTGAAAAAAGATACCACGTGAGAGAGAAGATAGGTGTGGAGACGCAGAAAGAATGAAGAAGAGAAGGGATAGTTTCTGGCAACTATAAATGAAGGAAAAGACGTCTGAGAAAGGGGAGACAAGGTCTTGTGGCACAGTTCACGTGATAAGGAGGATGAGAATTAGGTGTTGGGTATGAAAAGAGAGTAAGAAAGGTGGTGTTGGTAAAACACGTGAGAGAGTGAAAAGAAGAGGAATGAAGGCAAGCACGTGGGAGAAAGGAAGGCGTGAGAAAGGGAAGGCTATTGGAGAGTATACCTAGGATGACTAATGATGAGAAGTACAAAAAGAGATAGTGATGGAGAGAGAATGGAGACTTTTCTTTTAGACTTTTCTTTGTAGGTTTTGTTTTAGGAAGGCTAGGGAGAGAGAGAAGAAGGGGGGTGGAGTGTGCGGCTGGTGAGAAGAAAAGAAAGGAGGAGAGAGAGTGATTGAGGTGAGAGGATAGGAGGAAGAAGAGCCTAGGGGAGTACAGCTAGGAACTTTTTCTTTTGAGTTTTATGTTTGGGGATTGGAGACGAGGTGAGTAGGAAAAGTAGGAGAAAGAAAAGCCTAGGGGAAGAGGTTCTGAATCTTCTGGTTCTGGCTGGCGGCGTGAAGAGACCGAGGAGACAGACTCTGACAGAGTTCTGGACGGGAAGAAATTAAGAGCAGGGGCTGTGAAGTTGAATAAGGGAAAGGGGAAAACTCCTGCTGCTTACTGGGTTTAATCTTTTCTTCTCTTCTATTTGTTTTAATGGGTTTTAAGAAATCCATAGCCATGTTTTGATTTGATTGTAGCTAGAGTTTATGTTGAAACCACTTAAAAAACTTAGATCAATTAAATCGAATTAATTGATACAAACTATTATAATTTGAACAGATTAATTCCTGATTTTGATTTATTGATTTAATGATAAAATTAGTTGTTGCTTCACCAGTTTTGTACAATACAGTAACTTATGCGCAGAATTAATAGGATAGCAAATATATTTGTCTACTTATTTGATATTTCATGCTTGGGTTAAATCCTTAGATGGGGTATGCTTAGAATAGCCAGGTATTATTTGTGAACCTATAATTAGTTTCATATAATTTTCTCGCTAACGAATTAGATGGTGTATGCTGAGACTTAGAGTTTTTGATGCGCCATGCTTAGGGTGTCCCAGTGATATTTGCGACTCTAATACATATAATAGGTGATGTCGATAGAACGAACAATAGATGAATATTCAGGAGTTATATTTCACTTCAGTAATTGAATAGAAATAGTGGTGGATACTAAAATCCCTGGTTGCTGACTCTCTCTGCTTAGTTGTTTTATTAGTTTATTTTATTTTATTATTTTCTTGTTCATTAGAATTTATGAAAAATCCAAAAATATTATTTCTGATTAGTTTATTAAGAATATTGATTGCAGTATTTTCCTCGCTCCCTGTGGGTTCGACTCATACTTGTCGTTGTCTGCATTGTAGACACCATACGATTACGGTTTAATTATATATAGGCTTCTCAGAATCCTATCAGAAATGCAAGCAATCACATGAACCGTAATTTAATTAGATATCAACAAAAGCATACTCCAACTTAGGTGATTTCAGTACTAACTTAGTATAAGTTAGACTTACTTGGGTGTACAGTAGTATGTGGAAAAGCTAATGTGGTTAAGTATAACAAGTATATGCATGTGGATCAATGGTAATAGAGGGACAACCACATGCAATGTTAGTCCTTTGGATTTCTTTGCAATTAGTGTTGGCGATGGTCAGATTAACACAACCAACAATTCTGATTTTATATATAATTGGCGGATGTCTAATTAGATTATGTTGTAGACATGGTAAGCATATGAAGTGCTTCCCGTCAAAGAAGATGTGATCAAGGAAATACACTGATATATCTTTTTTCGGATTTCAAACATGCTTTCTAACTGCATATGTGAGGCCTTTCTTGAATTCCTCGCTGCAAGAGACACCCTACACTAATGTGGATAATGTAATAAAATAGAAAAAAAAGAGCAAATAACGTAAAACCCCATCAAAATAAATAGGAAAAAAAAACATACCCCAATTTCCTCGAACTGACAAACCTTCGAACTAACAAACTCATAATTTAATGAGAACTCAAACCCTAATTTTTGTTTGGTTTGAACTGACAAACCACTACCTACGAAATAAAACAAAAAGAAAAAAGTGAAATCAGTAAAAAATATAGGAACTTTTTGATTTCCAGTCTACTCTTTCTTTTTTTGCTTGATCGTGTGGGTAAAAAACTGTAAAATAAAGCCCAAATGAATGAATGCACCAAGTAGATAACAAACATAAAATACCTATTCACTGAAAATATAATTAGTTTTCAATAGTACGGTAGAAAAAAACAGTCTTCAATTTCTCCAAGACCACATGCATTATCCAAGTTTGTGTAAGATATAAATTATCGATTGGGAACTTAAAAAGATAGTGTCGTTTGTGGTTGAAATAAAGTGAAAAGATGATTAATTACATGCGTCAAGTATCCAAAACATCTAATTCGAGAATTTTAGTACTTATCTTTAACTAATTCTAGGAAAAAAAAAACTTGGCGTTATATATTTAGTTATGCAATCGAATATAAGATACCAATTTTTGCTTTGGAGTTGCAAACGTTTACTTATTGCTTTTAAGGACTTTCATTCTAGCTAGATTATCAAATGTTTTCATTAATTAAGATAGATTTTGAAAGAACTATGAATGGTTAACACGATTCTTGCAACATTGATTTATGTACAATCAAATGCAATTTGGGACCAAAAAGAAATTAAGTGATGTTATAGTCATAATAGTTACAGAATTAAAGAACTGAATTAATAATGTTAACCTTTCGTTATGATTTCTGATAATTACAATAACTAGATGTTCATTAGTTGCTTGGAACAAAAATGCAATTACAGGATTGACATCAACATTAAGTAAATATAGGTCTGCAAGTTTATACTGTCATACAAAAAAAAAATCGAAAATGCAATTTTAAGGACCTTCATTCTAGATTATCAAATGTTTTTATTAATTTAGGTATATTTTAAAAGAATTATGAATGGTTAACAAAATTCTTACGACATTGTTTTATGTACAATAAAATGTTTATAAAGAAGAAGGGTATTTGTGTAGCCCTATATATCCGGCCGTCGAAATCGTCATCCTACGACACGGATTGGTCGGTTTATAAAAGTATATAACCGTCCGTTCGATCATAGTATATATCCGTTCGTTCATTAATAAATCTATGCGGCTGATATTTTATTATTTTGGACCACGACTTAGAACAAAGCTAACCCTAATCTAACCATTAATCCTAAACACGGCTAACCTTAAATTATCGTGACCAAATTTTTTAATATAATTAGATTTTTTAATCTAACTTAATTTTTTAATTAAAAATGATTAATCTTAATACTAAATATTAATTTTTAAAAAGAATTAGGGACACGGTTAATTTTACCCGATTAATAAAACACCTAATTATAGCCTCAACTCCCGGGCCTACCTAGGACTGGTAAGCACCAAACTCACCAACTCAAACGTACATACGTATGTATATCACAGTATTACCATACATGAGAATCAACGAGATACCTCAGGTCTCCTAATTAATTCACAGTTCGAAATACTGTAGGAAAGGTGAATTCTCTTAAAGACTAATAAGGTGATTCATGTCAGAAGCTGGATATAATATCAGATCACCAGACACACATAATTTGTAACCACTGCATCACATTACAAAAATTAGAAACCACGGATAATGGTTGAACTACAAAGAAGTGCTAGCACTTGGCAGTAAGTAACCACTTACTGGCAACAATTAAATTCTTATCTTCATTTATATTTATACTCGGTATAAATTCGCCGTTTACAAGTTTAACTGGACTACACACCAAACAGCAGTACTATCTAAAAAATGTACCATGAACAATTTCCTCAGTAGTTTAGTTGGTAATGTGTAGTCTTATATATCCGACCTTCAAAATCATCATCCTATACAGATCGATCGATCTATAAGGTATATATCTGTCCGTTCAGTCAAAGATATAAATCCGTCAGTTTAGTAATAAATCTACAGTCGAGATTTTAGTATTTTGGACGGTAGAGATTATATCGCGGTCTAGGACAGTTCTAACTCTAATCTAACCACTAATCCTATGCACCGTTAATCTTAGGTTTGTCATGACTAAGTTTTCTAATATAATTAGATTTCTCAATCAAACTTAATTTTCTAATTAAAAACGGCTAACCTTAATATCAAATATTAATTTTTAAAAGAATTTAAGGGGCACGGTCCCCGGCTAATTCGACCCGATCAACAAAACATCGGGGCCGCAGGCCCCGACTAATCTATATGCTCAACTCCCGGGCCTAGTATATATATATATGTAACCAGAGTTTATCTCATAGCTAATATATAGATGTATAAACATATGTAACATGTGTTATGAAATAAGTATTCGGTGGATTTACACCACACTTACACCATCACCTTTTCATCTCCTCTTCACCTTTTCTCTTCCCCCACTACTTTGTAACTACCACCACCAGTAGTAATGGATAGTAATGAGTGCATGCGCTTAATTTCATTGTAAATGCTCACCTTCTTCTCCCTATAAATAGAGAGCATTTTCATTGTAATGATACACCGGAAATAAGAATTTTCTTATTCTTTCTCTCTACTCTTCTATTTTTTTATCTTTCACAACACGTCATCAGCACGTAGTTCTACCAACTGATCAAAATATGGATTTTGATAATGGTAAGTTTACAACAAATAGTGAAGTAACATGCCTTGTGGATAGTGCCACGACACATACAATTCTGCGTTACAAATGATTTTTCTCTCATTTAACTTTAGTTGCGGCTACTGTTAGTACAATATCAGGGACCTCTAATCTTATTGAGGGTTGTGGAAAAGTTTTATTAATGTTACCTAATGGTACAAAAATCAAAATTCATAATGCGTTATTTTCACCACGGTCTAAAAGAAACTTGGTGAGTTTTAAATACATTCGTCTTAATGGGTATCATATAGAGACAACAAACGAGGCTAACATAGAGTATATATGTATTACTACTAATGTTTCGGGAAAGAAACAAATATTAGAAAACTTCCTTCTTTGTCTTCTGGGTTATATCATACTAATCTTATTGAATCACATCTTGTGAATCATTCGAAGACTTCTGATCCCAGTGTTTTCAAACTTTGGCATGACCGGTTAGGTCACCCGGGATCAACAATAATGCGCCGATTTATAGAAAACTCGCATGGCCATCCCCTAAAGAATCTAAAAGTCTTATCGACTACAGATTGTCCATGCAACGCTTTTTATCAAGGAAAATTAATTATTATACCATCGTTGAAGAAAGTTGGCATTGAATCACCTAATTTCTTGCAACGAATTCAAGGTGATATTTATGGGCCAATTCACCCTTCTTGTGGACCATTTTGTTATTTTATGGTTCTGATTGATGTTTCCACACGATGGTCCCATGTTTTCCTACTTTCGACTCGTAATGTCGCATTTGAAATACTTCTTGCACAAATTATTAGACAACAAGCTCAGTTTCCAGGCTTTCCTATCAAAACTATTCGTCTTGATAATACTGATGAATTCACATCTAAAATATTTGATGAATATTGCATGTCGATTAGTGTCGATGTTGAACACCCCGTTGCTCATGTACACACTCAAAATGGTCTAGTGGAATCTTTTACTAAGCGCTTACAATTGGTTGCCCGACCATTAATTTTAAGGTCTAAATTGCTATTTACAACATGGGGTCATGCTATATTACATGCTGCAGCACTGGTCCGTATCAGACCAACCAGCTATCAAAAATACTCACATGTACAACTTGTACATGGGCATCAACCAAATATCTCCCATCTTCGAACTTTTGGTTGTGCAGTGTATGTTCCCATAGCTCCACCCAGAGAGAAAAAATGGGTCCTCAACGTAGAATCGGTATTTATGTTAGTTATGACTCTCTATCTATCATTCGATATTTAGAGCCTCAAACAGGAAATGTCTTTAAGGCAAGATTTGCTGACTTCCAATTAGATGAGCCAAATTTTCCGTCGTTAGTGGGTGAAAAGCTAAATCTTGAGAAACACCTTGAAATTTCATGGAATACACCATTATTAGCCAATTTTGATCCTCGTACAAACCAATGTGAACCTGAGGTTCAAAGGATCATACATTTGCAAAACATTGCAAATAAAATGCCTGACACATTTACTGATACGGGTAGGATAGCAAAATCATATATACCTGCCACAAATACTCCAGCGAGGTTAAGCATCCCAGATGGACATCATGATAGCACAAATCAGTCCACGATACGCTTAAAGCGTGGAAGACCTTTTGGTGCAAAAGATTCAATTCCGTGGAAAAAGAGATTAGTAGCTGACATTCCGGAAAAAGCCACTTTATCTGAAACATTGATTGATCAATCAAATACTGATGAACAAGTTGCACTTAAAGAGGCACATGTACCTCAAAAAAATGAGATCTCTATAAACTATGTTGGTATAAACAAAACTGGGATATGAATACAATTATTCCTGATAGAAAATTTGCTTTTACTGTTGCTTTGGATGTCATAGAAAATATTGATGATCCCAAACCACAATCTGTAGATAAATGTCGACGTAGAAAAGATTGGCCAATATGGAGGGATGCAATCCAAGAAGAGTTCAAATCGTTGGCAAAACGTAAAGTTCTTGGTCCAGTTGTTGAAACTCCTGAAAATATAAAAGTTTTCGGATACAAATGGGTATTCATACGAAAACGCAATGAGAAAAATGAAATTGTAAGAAATAAAGCTCAGCTCGTTGCACAAGGTTTTTCACAAAGACCTGGTATTGGTTACCAAGAAAATTACCGGTGATGGATGCCATCATATTTTGGTTTCTTATTAGTTTATAAGCTTCAGAAAAGCTTGATATGCGTCTTATGGATGTAGTCACAGCTTATATTTATGGGTCACTTGATAGTGACATTTATATGAAATTCCCTGAAGGATTTCGTATACCTAAAGAAAATAATTCCAAACAACGAATTGTATACTCAATAAAGCTTCAAAGAGCTTTATATGGACTAAAGCAATCTTGGAGAATGTGGTATAATCGCCTCATTGAATATTTGCTGAAAGAGGGATATATTAATAATGCTATTTGTCCATGTGTTTTCATTAAGAAATCCATTTCTGGATTTGCTATTATTGAAGTATACGTTGATGATCTAAATCTTACCAGGGACTTTAGAAGAGCTCACTGAAACCGCTGCTTATTCGCAAAAGGAATTTAAGATGAAAGATCTTATTAAAACCAGGTATTATCTTGGTTTACAAATTGAGCATGTCTCAAATGAGATAATTATCCATCAATCTACTTATACATAAAAAGTATTAAAATGTTTTTATATGGACAAAGCACATTCGTTGAGTTCCCTAATGGTCGTGAGATCACTTGATATAAATAAAGACCCATTTGGCCTAAAAAAGATAGTGAAGAACTCCTTGGTCCAGAAGTACCATATTTAAGTGAAATTGGCGCTCTTTTGTATCTTACAAATTGTACAAGGACGGACATAGCCTTTTCAGTCAATCTGTTAGCTAGATACAGTTCTTCCCCAACTCAAAGACATTGGAATGGAGTCAGGCACTTATTTCGATATCTTAGTGGTACTGTTGATTTAGGTTTATTTTATCTTTATGGATCTGAATCAAAAATAATTAGATATGGAAATGCAGGTTATCTTTCTGATCCACACAAAGAACGATCACAAACTGGGTATTTGTTCACTTATAGAGATACAACTATATCTTGGCGGTTAGTAAAGAAAAAAATTACATCTACTTCTACAAATCATTCTGAGTTATTAGAAGTCCATGAAGCTAGTCGTGAATGCGTTTGGTTAAGGTCGGTAATACATCACATTCAAGAATCATGTGGACTTCGTTCAATTAAAGACTCACCAACATTAATGTACAAAGACAACACTGCTTGCATGACAACTAAAGGAAGGTTTCATTAAAGGTGATCGGACGAAGCATATTTCTTCGAAGTTTTTTTTTCACAGATGATCTATAGAAGAACGGTGAGATTGATATTCAACAAGTACGTTCAAGTAACAATCTAGAAGACCTCTTCACTAAAGCATTACCAACTTCAACATTTAAGAATTTAGTTCATAAGATTCGAATACATCGTCTTAAATATTTGTAAGCCAAGATTTGCGGAAGTATCCATCAGGGAGAGCATCTTTGTAAAAGGTATTTTATCGGACTTATCTTGTTGTACTCTTTTTCCTTCGCCTAGGTTTTTCCCTTTGGGTTTTTCTAGCAAGGTTTTAATAAGGCAATGTTAGTAGTGTGTGTCATCCAAGGGGGAGTGTTATGAAATAAGTATTTGGTGGATTTACACCACACTTACACCATCACCTTTTCATCTCCTCTTCACCTCTTCTCTTCCCCCACTACTTTGTAACCACCACCACTAGTAGTAATGGGTAGTAATGAGTGCATGCCCTTAATTCCACTGTAAATGCTCAGCTTTTTCTCCCTATAAATAGAGAGCATTTCCATTGTAATGATACACCAGAGATAAGAATTCTCTTCTTCTTTCTATCTACTCTTCTATTTCTTTATCTTTCACAACAATATGTAATTTATATCTTATGAATATGTTCTTTTTTTCATGCCTATCTCTAGTTATTTCATATTCTAATAATACTACAACATGTTATCAACACAACCCTATTAATTATGTAATTTTTTTTTATCATTCATGATTGACGATGGATTACTTCTTTAAGATTAACGTGGTTCTGATCTTATTTATTTATCTTCATGGATTCGTTACTATGTATCCCCCTTTAACAAAAGGACTTCGTATTCATAATATATACTAGGGTTCCATGAAAATTTCAGAAGAATCGGAGTATGAAGCCATTCCAGAACCTATGTGAATAAGAATAATTTACGTTCAGAAAAATCATAATTACGAACAGAGTCGTATTACCTTAATATCTAAAATTCTAACTGTTGGATTATGTTAAAATTTTGATACGTGTTATATCTTGACCTTATTTATCAACTGTAAATTTTGCATAGCAATGAAATCATGAAAAATATTTTAAAGAATGTTATATTTCCAGTTGTGTCTACAAAAACGTAACATGGGACAATTGTATGACGTCATACTTACCTTTTTATCTATCCATTAAAATACTCTAAAATTTTATCAATGAACCTGATTACTTCATATATAATGAATCATATATGTTCGTTTGTTAACCGTGACCTAGTCAACCCAGTGGACCGGGATTTGACCAAATAATTGATCGGGTTTTGACTAAACCAACTCGACTCGAATTTGACCTTTTGGACTCAGAAATTCTTAAGCATCATTATTGGATCTTTGATGTTGAAACCACATTGTGGAAAATGCTTATACTTTCATCATTAAATCTTCTACCAATGACGATGTAATGTTTTAAAATGAAAGCATATGCGATATGCCTATATATGTTTCCAAAGAAATATTTACCTTAGTTTACGCTGAAAATAATTTTTTATTGTCGAAACACCCAAATAGCTATATTTTGAAACATTCATAATATTCACCCCATTTAATGTTTAGCGAGATGGAATCCACTTGCTAGACTATTGAAGGATCAATAACTTCAACAGAAATATGTTTCAAATTAGCACGTCTCAACTTTTGCAGAAAGAAATTCACAGAAGGTGACAGGAGTCAGAAAAAAAAAAAATTCTACTTCATCCCTTATATTAAAGAATCAGTGTAAGTTCAAGTTGATGACAAGATATTTTCTTAAAAAATAATGTCACACCTATTGGGATAAATAAATTTCTCAACTTAAGCTAACTATAGCAAGGTTAAATATGGAAAGAAACTCGAAGAACAGAGGGTTAGACGTGTTGAATCATGTGTAACTGAAACATGTGTAAGGAAGCACATAGATTATGATAGAAGAATAATTTTTGTTTTAGTATATGGGAAGATATGTAATTTTGGTTCTAGTAACGATATATTGTAAATGTATTTACCGAGCATGGGACATAGATGTTATTCTAACTCATATCAATAAAAATCGGAAATCTTGGTATAAGTACTTACTGAAAATGGTACAAGCACAGTAATGCGAGTACCATATAATACCAACCAACTAAAAGTTAATATATAGGGAGTTTAAAGGACAACAAACTCATTATATCCCTGGAGAAAGTCATACCCTAGTGTTTGTAGGTAAAAACGAATTCAAGGGTAAAATAGTAAAAATAGGGGTAAGATAATCATGGATACGTCTGAATATTAAAACATTTGTATTGTGGAAGCACTCTTACATTCGAGAGATCAAAATCACGCAAAATTATCCTAAACCAAGAAATGGATGTTTCAATCTGTCATATACTAAGGATAAAGACGATTCAAGTAACTCAGCAGTACCTTCTCTTCTCTGTAGAAGATTTAGATCCTAAAATAGCTTCATTTATTCAATAAGATAGTTCTCATCCTTACAATGTCTATTATATAAATAGTACTTATTACTCTCTAATCATCGACAGCACACAATCAATCAATCGTCAATTACAAACTTCGAGAATAACTAACCTAATACATTAATTGCTACTAACTTCCCTAACTTCCCTTATACTAGAGATAAGACTATTGGGATACTCGGTTAAGATAAAATAGAAAAACTGATAAGCTCAGGTATATGACATTACCCTCCCTTTTTAAAAATACTTGTCCTCAAGGATGAATGTAGGAAAGTGAGCCTGTATGTGAGAGCATCCCTCCCAAGTAGCGTCTTCAGGTGGAGAGTTAGACCAATGGATCAATGCCTGAGAGACAAAAACAGAATCCCTGAGAGTAACACGCCTGTCTAATACTGCCACTGGTTCCACTATGAACTGACTAGTATGATCCACCAATTATAAGGAAGCAGTTGTAGAAGATCGGATGCTTATCTTCTTTTTCAGCTGAGAAACATGAAAGACAGGGTGGATTCTAGAGCCCAATGGCAGCTTCATTTTATAAGCAACATCCTCAATTCTCTGCAAGATCTCAAATGAACCATAAAACTTAAAAGAGAGTTCAAAGTTCTTCCTAAGAGCAACTGATTGTGTGTCCTAAAAGCAGTTTTTGGAATTTCAGAACCATGTACTCTAATATGATGATAACCATATCTTAGATCAATCTTAGGGAATATCTTGGCCTCATGCAACTCATCAAGTAATTCATCAACAACATGTATAGGGAACTTATCTTTAATGGTGATGTCATTGAGCTTCTTATAATCTACACAAAATCTCCATGTATTGTCCTTCTTTTTCACCAGCAAGACTGGAGAAGCAAATGTACTATGAATAGCTTGAATGAAACCAGCAGAGAGCATTTCCTGAACAAGCTTTTCAATTACAGATTTTTGAAAATATGGGAATCTGTACGGTGTCTGAGAAGTAGGAGCTGAATTTGGTTTCAAGGGGATTTTATGATCAAATGTTCTTTGAGGTGGCAAGGTAATAGGCTCAGCAAAAACATCAGAAAATGTATCTAATAAAGATGAGACAGTGGAGGGTATAAGAGTAGTTGGGGTGGAAAAATTTACAAAGAATTGAACAATGAGGGCATGTGTCTTGCTTTTAAGGAATTTTCCGATGGCCTCTCCACTAATCATGCTTATTGAAGTGCTAGAAGAACCTCCTTGCAAGGTCATCTTATGACTATTATGCATGAAAGATAACTTCAATTTTGCAAGGTTAAATATGATATCACCTAGTTGCTTGAGCCAATCCACACCTAGGACCATGTCACACTCACCTAGAGGAAGAATACGCAAATCTCCAGTGAAGTCATGACTCTATATAGACCAAGAAAGGTTAGAGCAAACTCCCTTGCTTATAGTAGTGTCCCTGTTTTCCATTGTGACCAACATGTGACCAGTGAGCTGGATGTCCAAATTGAGTCTGTCAGCAGTCCTGGCATCCAAGAAGTTGTGGGTACTTCCTGTATCAATAAGCACCATAATATTATTCTTGTGGATTTGACCTGGGACTCGAATAGTATCCCGAGCAATACTTCTTGTTAAAGCATGTAAAGAAATTTCCATGATGGTATCCATGGGGTTAGTTCGAAGAATGTCTTCCGTCTCATTGTTCTCAACAGTTATAGAAGTTTCTTCTTCCTCAGTGGCTACCAACATGAATAATTGTTGATCTTTGCACAAGTGACCAGGCTTGTAAATCTCATCACAATTATAACACAACCCTTATATATTCTAAGTTTCATTTAAGTATGAGTCAGTTTTCTGATGGGCGGTGGAGGAGGATCAAATTTAGTGGGAGTGGGTGGATGAGTAATGATGGGCTTAGCTGAAGAGAAGTTGGTTTTGGGGATGGAGGTCAGAGGGGGTAAAGAGGGTTTTGGAGGAAGATGAGGCAAGCTGTGTAATGGAGGGTACAAAGGGTCTTGAGAACTGTCTGGATCTTTTAGTTTGCACCTCTAAAGATGTTTTATGCATTCTAGCTAAGTAGAAAGCCTCAACATCCGATCTAGGTTTAAACATTTACACTGAGTTACGAATCTCTTTCTTTAAGCCACAGATAAAATGGAGTGTGAAATACTCTTCTGACAAATCCTTATTTCTAGCCTTCATAAAAGCCTTTAAAGACTCATACTTTTCATAATAATCTTTTACAGTGGTAATCTGAGATAGCTTACTGAAAAGGCCCACATAGTTATCAAAAACAACATCCTCAAAACGCCAACATATATCAGTAACAAAAGTATCCCAATCAATAAGTTGCTTACCTTTTTGGTAATCTAAAAACCAAGTGGTAAATAGAAGCTAGATCTACCCTTTTCACAGTATCCACCATATTCAAATGAAAATGGAGTTCAGATTTCCTAATCCAACCACGAGGGTGACTACCATCAAACTTATGAAAATCAATCTTAGGTTGACGGAGAAAGTGACCTGAATCTTTGCGAGGAAATGAGTTAGTAATAATTTCCTTGAACTGGTTAGTGTAGGTAGTCTCTGATGAAGAACCAGAACCAGGTTCAGTAGGATAAGTAGATGAATCTAGATTTGGGTCAATACCCAAATGTTTGAACAATAACACAAACTGATTTTCCATGAAAAGCTCTGAAGATTTGAGATAACTCGGTCTCCAGAGTTGTAAGCCGATTTGAGTGAGTTGATTGTACAACAAATGCCTCTAATTTTACTGTTGGGTTCTTCTCTACTCCTCTTGTCATCGGTCAGGTACCAGGAAAAGGGTCTATGATACCAACTGTCATATACTAAGGACAGGTATGATTCAAGTAACTCAGCACTACCTTCTCTTCTTTATAACAAAGTTAGAGCCTAAAATCGTTTCTTCTATTCAATAAGATAATTCTCATCCTTATAACGTTTATTACATGAATAATAGTTACTACTCTCTAATCATCGACAACACACATTCAATCAGCCGTTGATTACAAACTTCGAGAATAACTAACCTAATACATTAATTGCTACTAACTTCCATAACTTCCCTTATACTAGAGATAAGACTATTTAGCTACTCGAATAAGATAAAATAGAAAAACCGATAAGCCCATTTATATGACACAATCTTGTTTCAATCACAAAGGAAGGAAAAATCTTGGTCTTAGGGAGGGAAGCAGAGGAAGTGTTGAGGTCAGAGTACCAGACTCTGAGAGATGTGATAGGTATCTAATTTCTATGAAGAATTCTATGTCTATGACTGAGAGAAAACTTTTTATGAAATTCAGATGGTAACTCGTATGCTTTGAGTGTTCTCTTTTTGATAGATTAAGGAATTTATTTATAATAGCATAGCATTAAACGTTCACCCTAACCTCGTAGGAAGTGGTTGTTGTGAAGTAGTGATGGAGGTGATGGAAAGTGTGTCTAAAACCACCACCACCCCACTTGTTTGAGGATGACTGGATGGTTATACACCTATCACTCCCCTACTTAGCTAACCGTCGGACATTCCAGACACTTTTACCTAATGGGTGTATTGCTACACCGCATACCTTAGACCTCCAGATCAATATCCTAGTGAATATCCCCCCATTTATGACATCTTTGATGCCTCGTATGATTTTTAATAGAAAATATTACTTAGCGTGAAGTCAAGTTGTGACTTTCCTGGTCAAGTTGACTTATGACTTGTGATGCCTGACTAGACATGAATAACAAGTCTTGATGAGTCTGACAAGACTAGTGAGGCTCGTAAGAAGCAGGCAGACTGAAAATAAATATTTATTTATTTAGGCCTCATGTCAAGATTCTGATACGTTCAGGTGAGCAGTAAGAGTTCAAATATGGCAACCATTATTGACATGCTTAAGTGAATAAATTATGTCGGATGTAGGCATTGAGTAGGTCAAACACTGCTTTTCACGTCATCAACAAGAGATGATGGAAGGTCATAAAAGAGTGAGGAAGAAAGTATTTAAGTATTTAAGTGGTTAAGCATATGTAACAGGACATATATGTGAAGCCACATGAAATAATATATTTCTGTCAAGACGTTATGGTCAGCCATATGTTAATTGTATAAATTATATGTCATATATAATAAGTTAAATTTTATGAAAATATGGCTTACTTTTTCAGTTACATGTTGTAAGTCATATGTTGTCAGTCGAAATTAGTATGTGGTACACTTAATAAGTCGAATTTGGGAGGCTATATGAGTTAAGAATGTATGAAGTATGTCGTAAATTCCATTACTACATTCAAGATGAGTCATATATGGCTTAGGAATGAAACGAAACACTTAAAATTGTTGTCCACTCCAAGCTCTCATGTTGCAACAGTCTTTTGCAACGTTTATATATGAGACATACTTTACAAGAAGAGATTGTAAGACGATGTGACTGCAATGATCGGACCATCACAAATAATAATCAAGCGAGGTAATACTCAATCTTTGTTGTCGAATTGGTATAAAAATTAAAAGTCACATAAGCTCCATATGCACCAAGAGATAGTCACACTTTATTAAGTTCCAAAGAAGCCCTTGCAAACTGTTATCATACGGAAACTCACTGCGTGAATGAAAATACATCTACAAATTGTCTTTAATGAATTTGGAAGGACACACATTTTAGATAAACTAATGAGCCAATTAGTCTAGTGAAATGTAAATCACTAGTACTTGGATTATTGAGTCCATATTGTCACCGACAATGGAATGTTGGGGATTGAATCATTCAAGATTTGACATAACCATAAAGATAATTTTGTCATGACATGATGTTATGTGTTTGAAAGAACTCAGACAAACATATCTCTTTATTTGAGTGAACAAAAAAATGGGAAAAATGATTTATAGAATGCAAAATGACGGCATATATCTTATAGATAAAGTTTTCTAAAGTAACGGATGCACCACCTCTCCCTATTATGCTTTTAAAGTAAGAAAACATGTCACTCATTTTACAAAGTCTTTCTTTAGTAACACGGGATTGAGACCATCCTAAGATGCAAATGGTAAATAACTCATTCTTACAAAGGAAACAAGGTGATATTTGTGAACATATCCATGCATAATGCGGACCATTCAAGTGAATTATGGCTATGATGGATGCTTCAACATATTGCATTAATTATTGTTCACAAGAAATAATGTGGCAAAAAAAATCCTAGCACATACTATACATGTAAGGGACCACCACCTTTGTTAATGTTAGATAGTTTACATCAATATGAATTAATAATTATTACATGTTTAACATGATAATTGTAGAACACTCAATACCCCATGGTCTCGCAGAGGATACCATCAAAGTTTATAGATGGTGTCTAAGGATTATATAGGTTATGTGTACCAACCTGTCTATAACTTTTTTTGGGATATGCAATATTGCACGCATCTTCACTGATTCGTTTTAGAACCCACTTTTGGATAACCATTTTCTGCATACCAGTTGGTAACTTGACATAACCCTGATATTTATATTCTTACGTATTTTTGGTTGTGCTATATACGTCCATTACAACCTCAAATCTTACTATGATGGTTTATAAAAACAATTAAGTATTTATGTTAGATATCCCAACAATTATTCTAATTTTAAAATCTTCAATAGACAATCTTTTAACCGCTAGATTTGCGGATTGTCACTTTGATAAGACAGTCTCCTCGTCATTAGGGTGAGATATGAAATAAGAATTTTTAAGGGAACAACATGAATTGTGGTGGTGTGCTCCCACTCTGCCTCATATTGATTCTTGTACTCTACAAATGTAAATGTGAAGTGAAAAAAAATAACCAATTTTCAGAATATGCAATGATATCGTTCAAGTGACAAGATCACATATACCGGCTGCAAACGTGCCTGCAAGGTTAGAAATTCTTGGTAAGGGATATACACCACAGACTAAAGTGCTGCAACTACACTTGGAGAAGTATAGTTAAGGCCATATCTTCATAAAGGAGGATAAAGAGACCACCAAGTTCGATCAATGCTCACTTAGAAAAGAAGTAGGAGAGTAAGGCACAAACTTTTGATATCCTTTTGTTGCCCAAATCAAATGACTCTAAACTACATAGTGCGTTTGCAATTAGAGTGGAACGCTCACTTCTGGATTGCAACAATTAGGAATATTTGGTATACTTGTCTATATGACTATTTGATTGGAAATGGATAAACAAGTAAGGTATTGTTCCATGCGTAATCACAAAGAAAAAGTTCATGATTTGGTAATGTTGACGGTATGGACATGATATGTACTCTGGGTGAAATAAAAGGTCTTACAAGCTGCTTGAAATCCGAATTTGAGATGAAAAAGTTTGGGAAAAGATCGATCAAATACTGAGATTGTGGTATATTATTCCACAAGTTTGTATATGCCTAAAGTTTTCAGGCAATTTAATAAGAACATGCATCCTTCTAGCACTCCCATGATTAGTTGAGGTTCAAATGTAAGTAAATAACCATTTCGTTTAATGGAAGATGACGAAGATATGTTGGGAGATAAAACTCTCCTAAGTAAGTGCAAAAGACGCATTGTTGTACTTAGCATAATATACTCACCAAATATTTCACCCTTAGAAACTTATTAGTTAAATATAGCTCCGCGACGACGCAACGTCATTGGAATAGTTTAATGAATGTAATCATATACTTAAAAGAACCATTGACATGAGTTTGTTTTATCCATGCAAAGACATAAATAGAAATACTAAAGAAAATGCAATTTAAAAGTTGTTGATTATGAAGGAACAATAATATTTTCCCCACGAAAGTAATTTAGTGGGAAAGGTAGCAGACTTATTTATCAATTCATTACCTATATTCACTTTTGAAAAGCGTATGACCAAAGGAACTATATGGAAACTCCCTTGAATGGAATTAGGGTGAGATGCCTACATCAGGGGAAGGATCCAAGGATATGATGTCGACGTACTTACTGTTGTGATATGCTCATTTTCCCTTCGATTGAGATTAGTTTTTCCCACAAAGTTTTTAGCGAGGCAACAATAACTACACCAGGTCTATGTTAAATGTTGAAAACTTGAAGATCGAATTGATATTGCTGAAAAATATCAGAATCAATAAATAAAACACGATAGTTTGTCAAGCGAAACCACTTCCAAAATCAACACAATGAAGCAAGAATTGCACCGTAACATTTTTCAGCATAAGTCAACTAGTGGTAGTGATATTACTATTACATATCAATACTGTGTTTTCATCAATTACCCATGAAATATAGAAAGAATAATGTGTATGGGTAATCGGAAAGTCATACTTCTGAACATATATGGCGTTGTACTCTTTTTCCCTTCGCCAAGGTTTTTGTCCCTCTGGATTTTTCTAGCGATCTTTTAATGAGGCTATAAACTTATACATAATGGTCATCAAGGAGAGAACCACATGTGAAGAACTACGTTTGAATAATTATATTTGATGCATTATATATGAAGCACTACTATTGGACCGCACACAAGGGAATGTTGTAGGGCCTTCATCCCATTGTGTGTGGCCAATATACATGTAACCAGGGTTTATTTCATAGCTTATATATATATATATAGGCTTAAATCTATGTAACATGTAACTCATATCTTATGAATAAGTTCTCCTTCTCTTGCCTATCTATAGTTCTTCCATGTTCTACTAATACTATAACAAAAACATATACTTTATTATAATTTTGTAGATTACTAAAGCACTCATATAAAACATTTATATCAAATAATTGAAGAATTTTAAGATAAAAACATACTCCCTTAGTCCCCTTTATATAGGAGGAATTTACCAATTCTCTTAGAATAAGAAAAAATATGGATTTCATAAATATATTACCCCTTATTCTATTTCCAACACTAGAAACATTATGTTAATTGTGATGATTCTCAAATATCATAAATATAGGCATATGTGGAAAAAATAGCCTTGAAATTGGAACCCCACCTATCTAATGGGGCTACAAAATTTTTAAAACTCCGCATTTATAATAGGGACGGAGGGAGTATTTATTAAATTTAATTTTTATTTTATTTTAAAATAAGAGAGGGTTAAGGTAATCCCAACCAACAACAAAAAACTAAAACAAAGACATCAAAAAATACATAAGGAAAAGTGAACGAAAACTCAGCTAAGGAAGACTAACGAAAATACACTTTGCCCATGGCTGACTAACGAAAATACACTCACCTAAAGACGACTAACATAAATTTAAATTTTAAATTGGAAATAAGATATAAAGTTGATATTCATTAACTTTTTAATTCTGAAATTGAAGATATATCAAGTTGTTGATATGTTATCCAAAAGCCTAACGAATCCAAAAATAAATTGTGGGAAAGCTATAAAGAAAATTTGACCTACTTAGAGCAAAGCCAGTGGGGTTGGTATATTTTTTAATTTGACAAATATACACCCACAGTGGGATTGGCAAACCAAGAAAATGGGTTGGCAAATTGGTATTTGTAGGAGTTTGTCAATCGAGGTGCAAGTTGAGTCGATCGGCTCAACATGATTCGACAACGGTCGAATCTCAACGGCTTTAATCCAACGCCTTTGATTCTCTCCCTATAAATTCACACAATTTCAACTCCAAATTACACCTTCTCCACTCAAAAAACCTTCTACTTTCACTTCAGTCTTAATATTTCCATCTCAAACTCTTAATCTCAACTTATGGATCTTGAAGTGGAAAATGAAGAAGCACAAATAATATGAGAATTATGGCTCCAACAAGCTCAAGGAATTATGCTACAGATTGATCAAATGGATGAAGATTCAGACGATAATAGAAGGATAACCAACCATATGATACAATTATAAGCAGGGCAAATACTGCGAGATCCAGAACCAAGAGTCGTATTGACAAGAATATGGACGTGGAGATATCGAGAGAAGGACATCAACAAATGATACGTGATTATTTTACTAATAGAAGTGTGTACTCTAATGAAGATTTTCAACATCGCTTCCGAATGCCACAACACTTGGAAATGCGGGTTATTGGGGAGCTTTTTCGGGTAAACCCTAAATTCAACTATCAATTTGAAGCACAAAACATACGAGGACATAGTCCTGAACAAAATTTCACTGCATCCCTAAGGAATCTAGGTTATGGTGTGCCGGCGGATGCCTGTGATGAGTATTGTCGAATGGATAAAACAACAGCATACGAGAATCTCAAACTGTTTTACAAAACTGTAGTCAACCATTTTGGTCAATGTTTTTTACGACAACCAACGCAAGACGATGTCGACCGCCTACTAGCAGAAAACACAAAAAGAGGATTTCCCAGAATGCTAGATAGCCTTGAATGCATGCATTGGGTGCGGCATGGATGTCCTTATGCTTGGCAAGGTCAGTATAAGGGTCACTTCACAAAACCAATTGTTATTTTGGAAGCGGCAGCCTCTTATGATTGCTGGATATGGTATGCTTTTTTTGGACTACCGGGGTCTAATAACGACATCATTGTTTTGCATAAATCGCCTTTGTTTGAAGAGTTGAATTATGGGCTCCAGCTTCAAATTTCACGGTCAACGGCAATAACTATCATAGTGGGTATTTTCTGGCGGATGGAATTTATCCGCAATGGTCAACTTTAGTTCAAGCTTACGCTCAAGTATCCTCAATCGAACGTGCAAAACAATATTTTAACACCAAGCATATGGGGGATATCGAACGAGCATTTGGAGTTTTGAAGAGGAAGTTCCATATAATTTGTGGACCATATCGTTCATTTAAACCAATATAAATGAATAGGGTTATGCTCACCTGCATCATTTTGCATAATATGGTAATCGAGGAGACCCGACGGGATCCCAGTTGGATAATTTATCCACATCAAGATTTGAGGAAAGATGTTAAACCCCTGCACGGTGTGCCGATAAGAGAGTACATAATGGTAGAAGGGAGAATTGAACACAGAAGAATATATGTTAGGCTAAGGGAGGATCTCACTGCATACTTGTGGGTTGACTTTGGAAGAAGAAACCGACACAAGATTTAGTTTTATCCATTTAATATTGTTGAGAGGGAGACCCTTGAGAAACGTCTGACGTCTCGTAAGGGGATTGCTTAGGTACTTGATATCCATTTAATCGATCGGGTTTAAATCGGTTCAGGACTTTGAGGATGTGGAAACATTCTTCGTGTTTGAAAGGCGAACTTGCTTTTACTTTCCATGCTTCTCAATTCTTTCGCATCTTCAGTTTCAACATTTACAAATTAGGTATTAAACAATTTTTAAAATCAATTAAACAATTTGAAATGCAACTAACTTATTATATTGGCTTCAGTATCACCGCTTCCTTTTTGACGATTCATTTGCATCATCTTAGCTACCCAAGTTTTCATGTCTTTGTTGATTATATGAAAACGACCTGACAACCTGGAGAAATCACGTTTATTTGGATTCTTAGTTTGCTCGTCAAATATGTTAAGAATATTCTTCCAAAGCACTGCATGGCCTTGATTAACACCATTTATAGCATCAAGCATACATGCTACATATCATCTACAAATAGCGTTATCTTTTAGGAGACTAAACTTTGGACCGCGAGGCTTTTGCGAACCCTTTCCTGATTCAGTATTTTGTGTTTATGATGCGCTGGCCATTATTTTTTATGTTATTTTTTAGCAAAAGTAGAGATTAAGAGTTTGAGTTGGAAATATTAAGATTGAAGTGAGAGTAGAAGAAATTTTGAGTGAAGAATGTGTATTTTGGAGTTGAAATTGGTTAAATTTATAGGAAGAAAAGTGAGATCCGTTGGATTAGAGTGTTAAGATCTGACCGTTGCACCGAGACTCGGCTCAACCTAGGCCGAGCGGCTCAATTTACCTCGGTCGATTCAGTTCCCACTGTTTAGCCAATTCTTCATTGCCCAAAAACGAATTTACCTATCCACCTGACTTGACATATTATCTTAAAAACCAATGTCCACTGAAATTGCTCTTAGTAATGGAATGCTTATAATTGACAATTTAACCAATCAGAGTTGATTAGATCTTCCCAACCTCAATTTTACAGTAGATGCAGACTCTACAAAGGAAGTATCCATTATTATTTCTACAATTGAATTCGAATATATATGACTGTTATTTTAATAAAAAATCTTAACGAGTTCCCTAAAAACTGACTCAAACAGAGAAAGATCCTCTGACTGACAAGGGAGCCTTCTCTGTGTGAGAGTTGGTTTTTTCCGTTGGCTTTTTAGGGAGTCCGTTAAGAACTGTTGTTATTTTAATAACTAATTCTCTTTTATATGGATGTAAATTGTACATTATTCAAATGTTCATATATGATATATGTACATGTATTCAGTGCTTTACAACAGCAAATTGAGGAGCTGCAACAAGAAATGACGATTTAAGCTGCAAACTTGATACCACGCAGGCGAGATAATTCATGTTTCGTAGCTTGATCTATATATGTATGGTTTACATTTTGTTCAAGCTATTACGGTGTAAAATGAGCTTTGAACCCTCTTGACAAATAAAAACGTGAGCGAAATCATTAAGACTTGATAGACTCATTATTTTTCATCGCTTGAAAGGCTGAAACAGCAACCAACCTTATGGCACGTGATATGCAGATGTCACAATATGGGGTTTTTCGGTGTCTTTAATAATGAGAGTAAGATATCTCAATCATACACTGAACTGCATGTAGCTGTGCCTGTGCATAAAGAAAAGTAGATGCACTAGACTACTTGAAATTAATAGTTATACAACCAACCCCTTCTTAAAGTATTTAAGTTGTGATATTTGGTAACAGTGTGCCCACCCTCCCCTTCTCCATCTACTAAATCAAATTTTTCACGTATTTAAAGATAGGTTTTGAGATTGATCTCATCAAGATAATTGGTCCCTCTTTCTTATGTTGTATTTTTATCCTAGGGCTTCAACAGTAGAAAATTAACAATTAATGGCTGATTCAAAGAAGAAAGTTTGTGTGACCGGGGGCAGTGGATACATGGCTTCGAAGCTCGTTAAACATTTGCTAGAGAAAGGTTATTCCGTTAACACCACTGCAAGGAATCCAGGTTTTTATCGCTGAGATCTTAAAATGCGTTTAATCTCATTTATCAATTAAATTGAAATTTGAATTCAAACTCCGGAGGGAGGTATGAATTGGATTTCATGCATTATATTACTTTCTACGTTTCAGAAAAAAAAAAAAAAAAAAATGGTAATGACTCTTTTCTGCGTAGTACCTTTTTTTTTTAAATGATATGTTTTTAGAGAAAAACCCAGTGTAGCTAAATGCGGCCCAACTCATATATTGCAAATATGTGGCATAAAATTTCATTGAGTTCCACCATTCATTTTGTTTTGCATTTTTAAGTCTAAAACTCAATATACTCCTTTTAAGTGCTGATTTATCCTCTTTGTTTGTAAATTATCAGAGGATGAGAAAAAGATAGCTCATCTCTTAAGCTAATGGAGGAACATGAACATGATGACTTGAACATTTTCCAAGCAGACTTAACAGATGAGGGAAGTTTTGGTGATGCCATCGCTGGCTGCATTATTGTCTTTCATGTTGCTACTCCCGTGCTTTTTGCTTCCCAAAACCCTGAGGTTATATATTCTGAGAACTTAAGTAATCTACCAATTCAAAATCTTGCAGTAACTATTTATTTTTTTTGCTAACACTTTACGTGTACATAGACGGACATGATCAAACCAGGCATCCAAGGTACCCTCGACATATTGAAATCATGCATAAACGCAAAGACGGTGAAGCGTGTCGTTTTGACATCGTTTCAATAAAAGATCTGAGCAAGGAAACGGGTGGGATCGTGATGGACGAGAGTTGCTGGGTGGATATTGAGTATTTAACTTCTGCTAAGCCACCTACTTGGGTAAGTAATTTGTGCAATCAACTACATTCACAAGTCTATTAATTGACAAGCGTGTTGCATCATTAATAAGTTAAACTGTTGTTACGATATATTGCATTTTGCAGGGATACCCGGTGTCGAAAGCATTAGCAGAGAAGGAAGCTCGGAAACACGCAGAAGAAAACAAGATTGATCTATTCACAGTCATTCCTTCTCTAATGCTGGGACCATCTCTCACTCGTACCGTCCCCTCTAGCGTCTCTCTTGGCATGTCATTACTCACAGGTTTTATACCCTCAACTTGCTTTCAAAGTAATATACACCCCAAAGGAAAACTTGACAATGGAAAACAACTTTAGTCTGAGATTATAAGGGTTTCTGGCATTTGTAGGTAAACATGAATTGATCAATGCTATGAAAGGTATGCAAATGCTTTCGGGTTCGATATCCATAACACACATAGAGGACGTTGTTGATGCTCACATATTTCTAGCTGAAAGGAGTCAGCTTCTGGACGATACATATGCTGCAATGTTAACACCAGTGTTCTAGAGATGGCTAACTTCTTGAGTCATCGGTACCCACGGTATGTTGCTACTACTGAGTAAGCCCTTAGCATATATTAACCAAATTAAGGACAAACATATGTTCCATATCAAATCTTCATAGTAAATTGACTAGTAGCTTAAGATTTTTAAGGATGTAATTTTCTCTAGCAGTTTTGGAGATTTCCCTGCAGCGGCCAAGCTGAGTCTCTCCTTAGAAAAGCTCATTAATGAAGGGTTCAACTTCAACTATGGTATCGAGGAAATATTCGATCAGTCTGTGGAGTACTTCAAATCTGTAGGACTTCTGCAGAAATGAAGCACAAGACCAACTATCTCGCTTACAGAATAAGTTATGATACTCAGATGCTGCCCCACTCATGGTTTGCTTTATTTATCTTTCACATTTTCATCATCTTTCTCGTCTTTCATGCGTTTCCATGTACTTTTTTGTCCATCTGACAATATAAGTTGAGATCTTCAAGCAAGACCAAATAAAGATTGAGCAAGATCAGATTAATGGGCACCCACTGAAACATGAATAATCTGCTTAAGAATCATAACCCATTGAAACACTAATAGCTGTCTACAGAGAGGCTTCACAGATCCAAAATGCAAAAATGACCCGACAATGAAAGCGCATACATAAAAGAATGTTTAGTACAACAGGTTCAGTATCTACATGAACAGACAAAATAGATAAGTCCTAGGCTTCAACTTTCTCCAATTCCTGGTTTTTTTCTTTGGTTACTCTCTTCCAGTCATCTTTGTTGTCAATAATTTCACCCGTTTTAATTAGGTAACGTACCCTCGATCCGTCCTCAAGTATCTTATGACCCACGCGGCTATGCACTTCCTTTTCTTTCGAGTAGAGCATCACATTTGAACTGTGAATAGGTCCTTCCACCTGTCAAACCACAATTTCAATGCATTATAATGACATGAAAATGAGTTCTCATACTACGTTCAGTAAAATACTTGACCAGTATAAATCACATCTTGGATCTTGGAAATTGGGATGACAATCCAATAATTTTGTGCAGTTCCAAATATGGATATTCTAGTTGTTGACCTGATTTGATATACTAGAAGTAGTCGCATATTTTATAAGCATCAAAGACAATTAGTAACTACGAACAACTTAAGCTTAAGTTAAGATAGAAAAGAAGATAAACAGCATAACAAAATACTACCTCTGTTTCAGCAAAAGTGTTACTATCACTTTTGCTGAAACGGAGGGAGTATCATGCATGAAGAGTTCAAAAGTGCAAAATATGCATTATAGTACGAAAAGAGATAAGAAAAACACTAACCTTCACAATCTGTCCTGGCTCGCCTTGTTCTTTGCTCTTCACGTGCTTGGTCTTTATGTTCATATCTTTCACAATGACAGTGCTGTTATGTTTGAAGAGTCTAATGATTTCTCCAATTTTACCCTTCTCATTACCAGCGATAACTTTCACGGTATCCCCTAGCCTCACATGCATTTTTTGCAAAACTGGGAGACTGTTTGGCTTACATTCCTTTCGCTCCCATCGCTTGAGCTGCAACAATAGGATAAAACTAACATTCAGACAAATTAAGCACCACCTATGTGAGCATATGTTTTTAACATTGTGCAGTTGGCACCAATGGTAATATGTGACTAGATTTTGAGGGATTAGAGAGAAACGTCCTACAATGATGCTGCAAACCACTACAATGACCTAACACGACAATTTTATCAACATTTGATAGGTGAGACACAAGACTTCAGCATGCCTGTATAAAGACCACTAACAGGAGTCTTACAACATCAATGTCTATGTTACAATTAGGAGCTATTAAGAGGAAAACGGGAGAAAGACTACTACAACATATTGCCATTGACTTGGGTTCCAACCAAAGGCACCAGAAGGATAGCTGCCTAAGCACGTCTTTACTTGAATGTCACAGTGAAAAATGGTGTGGTTGAGAAAATGTGCAATGCTTCAAGTCGCACTTATCATTCTTAAATCATGCTGTGTTAATAATGATGTGCTTACACAAAAAATGAGAAATCAAACTTCAATCAGGGTTGAGACTGTATCCATTTGTGCATTTCAGCCCCCGTATAGGGATGAGTTTCTTTCCATACTTAATTCTCCATTTCACCACACATAATGGATATATGCCACACTTAAAATGCTGGGATGAGATAGCTTACCTTCATTACAATCAAACATGGCTTCTCCACAGACTTGACCTGCATGTCAAACATGAAAAGTGCATTAAATCAGACCCCAGGAATACAACTGGAGTGGGAACACATTGAGCAGTATGATGAAAGAAAATATTCAATACACAAACTGCTGGGCAAGAATCAAGAGATAATGAAATAACCATAATTCAGGTTCTCGGATGATAAAGTGGAGGAAACCTAACTGGGCAGAGTCTATAGAGTTCCATATAAAACTTGTACATGTCAAAATGAGGAAAGCATATTCTCAAAGCTACACTTAACACAAAAATAACAAAAACAATTCTACAAATACATGGCAGGAAAAACTAGCACTGAAGAAGGGGAGATCTTAAGATTTTAGAAATCTACATAAATAGCTAAACGGTATTTTTCAAATATGCAATGTCTACAAAATTAGCAAACCATAAGAAGAATTGACACTTCAATTAACCTAACAAAATCACCACATTTTAATATCAATTTTGAAAGCAAATTAAACAACCAGTGATATGTAATTTCTGAACCAGGTGAGTTATTTATGTTCTGGAACAAAATAGAGCAATGTACTCCATAAACTGGTGTTCTGCTGCTGTTCAATTCTGAATCAAAATTCTCTCTAACCAAAAATCTTATCTCAACCCTACTAAAATAACACTGGGATATAAAGATGAGTACAGTAAGTCGATTCCATTACATAAGAAGAAGAATTCGAGGAAAAGGGAGAAATCATGTATTTGAGAAGAAACCCAGAAACCCAAATTCAGAATAGACGAAAGACTACCAAAGCTAGCATTGATACACATTCATACATAAAATAAAATTCTTTTAATAAGAAGAAATGCATCAGCAGAAGAATAGAGAAATACACCTGAGTAGGATAGAGAAGGGGTGAGAAGCGTTGGCCTAAAAATGAATTGGAAGAAGAGATAGAAAGAGCAGTCATGGAGCTTTGAAGAGCAGTCATGGAGCTTTGAAGCGCAGCCATTTTTCTTCTCGAGTGATTTTGTTGCTCTGGTTTGTTTTGTGTTCCTTCCGTTCTCCTTTCAGAGTGTGGATAATGCTCTTCCGAAGAGAACAAGATTACTCAGAAGATAACACACTAAACTAGAGGGAAATAACTGGTGCGTCTTGCGCACCCCAGCGTAGTATAGAGATCATAATTTGACCCGAATGTCCAACACCCATATTGATGGGCATTATTAAAGACCCGGAAACTTCCTTAAGAACGATTTTTTGGGGACCCCTCTGAATTTAAAGGGATCATCCCCTATTTTTCTAAGGTCATTAGAAAGTAATTCATGGCTCCTCATATCCATATAATTTTACTAATTATAAAAATATCCTCACTTAATTAGGAGGTATTAATTAGAGTTAGTTAAACTTAGTTAATTTTAAATGTTAGATGAAACAAATATTGTTGTGCTAGAGAATTAGAATAAGGAGAAGAAGAGTTTTTGAAAAAAAAAAAAAAAAAAACCTAGGTTTGTTGGTTGTTGAATTTAAAATGAATTACTCTAGTGCAAACAAGGAGGAATGTGTTCCCTCCGGTAATGGATGATTTGTTAGATGGTGAATGTGTTCTTCCCCAAACCCAAACTCCACCATAAAATTAGGGTTTTTTCAAGATTTTTTACCGAGACCACAACTAAGAAGATGAAGATTATAATATTTGGGATATCCGGGTATATTTGTTAATGTGTTTTTGTTGCTTGAATTGGCTTAAATTTGGTGAAAATATCAAAATTTATAGCTTGGCTTCGGAAAGCTCGATATAAGTTCGGCTAGTACAATGACAAACAAAGGTAGACAAACTCTCTAAATTCATGGTAGTAAACAAACTATTAGTTAAAAATATTGGTAATAGTTGAACTTAGCTGGTAGTAATACTAATGGTAGTAGCTGAGATGTTCAGCTAGGACTTTAATAGACTTCCAAATCGAACAATATAATTCTTAACCGAACTTCCAAAATATCAAAAAAAAAAAAATTATCATGTACAAAGTTCGGCAAGCTCAATAATAGGATTTAATAACCGAACTTATATGTCTAAAACCAAAAAAAAAAGTTCAGTTAAGATTATAATTGATACTTTAACCGAACGTTTTCAATTTACCAGGGTTATTTTGTGCCAGAAGTTCGGTTAAGAATTATTTATTGTAGGCAGCCGAACATTTATGATTTCACTAGGGATTTTTGGTGTCATAAGTTCGGTTAGGGTTGATATTTTACTCCCTAGCCGAACATCACTCTGGATTGTGCAATTCTTAGCCGAACTTCTTCTCCCTAGACGAACATTACACAAAATATCAAACAATTTTATCAAGTAAAAATTTCGGCTAGTTCGATAATATAATTTAATAACTGAACTTATATGTCTAAAACCCAAAAAAAAATTGATTAAGTTTATAATTGATACTTTAACCGAACATTTCTCTGTTTTTCATATATTTGAATATATATCGACTGAACTTTTTTTTACAGTCGAACTGTTTGTTCGGTTTGTTATATAATAGGCTTTATCAACCAAAATTTTTTACCGAACTTACGAAATGCATTTACAAAAATTTCAAACCAAGTTGCGAAGCATTAACGTCAAATACAAACCAACTAACAAAATTCAAACCATGTAATTGTTCTAAAATGCAAACATACTGAATTCAAACACTCATACACCACATCGACGAGTGCGGCGAACTCTTTTACCACGTCCAAGTTCTTCGTCGAATAGGGTCTCATCTCCACTTGGTTCCAACATAGTAGCAGCAGCATCCCTTGAGCCTTCCCCATTTGGTCCCCTTCTAGTAGTAGCAGCAGTAGTTGAACCTTCCCCTTGTAGTCGACTCCTCTTGGGCGCCTTCTCCTTGATCGTCTCAACCTCATTGTTCGATATTACCTTGTCCCATTCGTGGTAAAGGGACATTTGTTCTTCGGTCGACATAGGGTTTCTCGTGCGAATTTTAGCCATCATTTTCCTCAATAGCTTCCTACCCACCTTAACATATTCAAAGTTAAACATAAAAATACGTTATTTTAGATCAAACTATCTTCGAAAATTATAAAGAGAATAACATTATTTATTTACCACACTCTCCAACGCCTTCGTCGCAAGTAGGAATCTTCCCGATTTCAACTCCCTTATATTTTTCCTTCTCCTTCGCCTTCTCCGCCTTACCTTGTTGAACTTGATTTATAACATAGGGATGACTAATACCTAGATACCATTCCATGTACCCTTCTCCATAGGAACTTTGGACACCTTCCAAAGATATACACTCATCTTCATCAATAAGGTATTAATCCATGTTGTTCCACATGTATGGCGTTGGTTGTGGGTCATGACAGGTCTTAAAGAAATTGCGGTGTTCTTCGTACCCCTCTTCAACAATCTAAAGTTTTCATTCTCCATAGTTGGGATAGTCTGCACACAAGCGAGTTGGTGAAATACTCTTCGAGGGTTGTACATCGAATAACCGCCAGAGAAGAACGATAGCCCATAATAAGCCGCGATTGAAGAAATATCAACCTCAGTAAAAGAGTAGGGGTGAAAAACTACATCATGCGCCCCCAAATCATCCAACGCTCTCCTCGTGTATGCCAACAGATTCTCTTTAGCCTTCAAATATGTGCGCTTGAACTCGTATTTTTCGAACGTCGGCTGCCGAACAAGCCAACCTTTATTCCCGTTATCCAACTTCATTACAGGTAAGTGGTCGTACACCCGCACCTAAGGGGGAAAATCCAGTTTAACAAAGATTCGGTTAGAACAAAAATTCAATGCTCAACCCAACATTAGAAAGTTTGGCTATAAATAAAGATCCATTAATCATCTTTCTACAAAATTTATGGGTATGGGGGTATGTCAAAGATTACCTAGAAGAGAGTGTACTAGCCTCCGATTTGTGAAGTATTAATCCGATTAGCGCTCCTAAGTTGTTCTTTAAAGAAGGCAAGGACTGCAGTGCCCCAAGAGTAATTATTGACTTCTTCGAGGGATCCAAAAGTTGGAGAAAATTGGCGTCTACCATGTTTCCAGAAGTGTCGGGAAAGATAAGGCTGCCTAGATGATACAAAAAGTAAGCGGTGACATGTTGTTTAATCTTTTCCTCATCCATCACTAACTCTCCTATCTCTATTTTATTTCTTGTCCCTCTGAATTCCCTCTTCAAAACGACCAACTTAAGCTTCCTCAGCTTCTTCAATGGACGACCTTCTCATCGACCTCCATCAACTCCATACTAGGTTTATGCTCCTTAACAGCGCGTATGAACTCCATTTGGGTCTTAATTCGGCTCTACCCTAGAGTCTTCTCAGCTAACACTTCTAGATCTTCAAAACTCATATTAGCTTGATAGCCTTCTGCAACACATTTTTCATCCACTCTAAGACCGGTGATCCTGCACAAGTCGTCAAGGGTGATACACATCTCGCCAAATGAGAGGTGCATGGTATCCGTCTCTGGGTAGAACCTTTCGGAAAACGTAAGGACGGTGACACTGTCAAACTCCGCGTGTGCATAATGGATAACAGACTACAAAACACATGGCTTGACTCTCTCCAGCACTTGTTCACACTCATCCTCTATATCCCATGAAACCGCCTTCTGGCGTCTCAAAAGTCTAGTCGTATCGTAATGATCCTACAAAATTAAAATAATAATTGACTAACTAACACACAAGAAATAATAATTAAGAGAACATAAGTTGGAAAAAAATATAGTTAAAATTCAATACCTTGGCCGAGTAGATTTTGGCAGCCCATGAGTGTTTGTAGCCGAACAACACTTTGCCTTCTTCTTCCAGCGTACCATGAGGTAGGTTAGTAGGAGTTAAACACAACTTCTTATCAGGAATATGTACATATCTAGCACAAGGTGTCCTAGGCGTCTTCTTCTCTTTAAAAACAACAAGAGAAAGATTTTGGGGTGGATCTTCCTTTTCCTCTCCCTCTTCCTCATCCTCAACTTCCTGCTCTATCTCTTGGTTCACTTCAAGGATTCCAACTCCTGGTAACGATCCCGATGTCTTTGTAGCTTTAGCTCCACGCTTATTTTCCCCTATGTGTTTACCGTGGCGAGGGGTCGGAGTTCTAAGATCTTCCACCACCGTCTTCTTAGCTTTACCTTTCAAATTTTTCCTAAAAACAAAACAAAGACTGCTTAACTAAATTCGAACAACAAAGCATGAAGTTGGGATAAAAAATAAAAACTTCGGCAAAGAATAACACACAATCGATTTAACCGAATAAAAAGTTCGTCTAGAATTCATCCTAGTATTCCTAGCACAATGTAACATTCCTAAAAAGTTCGGTCAACAAGAAAAAGGTTCGGCTAGCATCCATCATTTTTCCTCTAAAACGGTGTAATATTCGGTTAGAATGTTAATTTTGGAGAATAGCCGAACTTTAAGTTTACATATTGGACTAAAAAGTTCGGTTGAAAGAACAAAGTATCGATACAGTCGAACTCCTAAGTTCGGCTAAAAAATCTAAAGAAATAAAAGCTCGGCTAGCCCTAAAATTATTTCTCAACCGAACTGTTCTTCGTGTTTTTGAAAAACAGAAAGTTCGGTTGAGACGAGAAGGATAAAACATTATATTTCTAGCCGAACTTTTTACTGAAACTACATTTTGGACCCTAGTTTTCATGATTTCTACTCGAATCGACAATAAAAAAACGCATGCAACAGAAGGGGTTTGTCGGGAATTACCTTCTAATTTGCATGTTGGGTTGATTAGGAATTGGTTCTTCCGTTTGGGGTTTGATTTCGAGTTGAAGAACTGGTTCTTCAACTTCTTCTTGATTTGCTTGATTTGCTTGATTTGCTTGATTTACAATCGCCGCAATCCCAGGATTAGGTCGTACATCTCGTTTACAATGTTTAACACGACTCATTTATAGACGACAAGATTAATCGACGATGAAATTCATTTATGAATCGACGATTAATCGTTTATGGAAGATGAAGAGGGAAAGAGGAGAATAAGAGTTTTTGAAAGAAAAAAATCTATTAGGAATTATGATTTTATTTTAGGATTTAGGTTTATATTTGTTTTGGTTTGGGTGGTTATTTGGGTGGTTATATTAGATTAGGATAAATTTAACAAAGATTAATTTAATTATTTTATCTATTAAAACATCCTTTAGCTTTGTAGGGCATATGGCTTAAGGCTAACCATTATGGACAGGAAATTCAAGATTCAACTTCTCTGAAACGTCAGATTGAATCAACAACTACCACTATGGTGCCAAACCGTAGTGCCGCATTGCGCCCAATGGTTATACACAAATAGATGAACCGTTAGATTTTAACTTATAAAGTTAACTCTGATGGTTCAGGATTGATGTGCCCAACCATTGGGCGCAAATAGATTAGCCGTTTGATTTTAACCATTCAATTAAATATGATGGTTTATATTTGATACGTCCAATGATTGGGCGCAAAAAATAATTTTTTCTTACACCAAACCATTGGGTGCACCAAAGATAATTCAAGTTCAAGTTCTTGAATCATAGGATTATGCAACGGTTTTGAGAAGCTGAATCTTGAATTTGATGTTCATAGTAGTTAGTCTAAGTAGATAAGAGTCCCCTCAGAAATAGGTTGGTACCTAAAAATCGTTCTAAATGGAATTGGGATGATACTTGCAAAGACACTTGATATATGTCCAAATTAGCTGCATTGACTAAATGTCGTGCACGAGCAAAACAAAATCCATGGACATGGAGTTATTTCTTGGATGAAAATGTAGCCATGTGAGTAGAGAGGCAACACAGTATGCTGCCTCTTATGCTCCTCTCTCCTATACCTACCTAGTAGTAAAGGAAACAAAAGGATAGAGCTTTGGGTCTGGGTAAATTTATAAGTTTGAAAATACTGAAAAACAAAGTCAGGTTCTTTTATACTTTTCTCCTTCTAGAAACAAAACAAAATGTACAAAACTTGGATTATGATACACAGAAAAGTTACGACTGTTTTGGATGAGAAAGTATCGACCTGAGGTTGACTCTACACAAGCTTCAAAAAATCAAAGTTACACCAGAAATCTGACTTCTTTCCCTACTAATCACTCCCTTGTCATCACTATGTATATTGAAAACTTATCAACACTAAATTTGATAACATCAGTTTATATAAAAAAATAAAATTAAGAGGCAAAAATGGAAGTGCTGCAGTTAAACTTCGGGCAGATCCACAGAACTGTTCACAGATTCTTGCCTCCTAAGTTCATTGATGGAGGTTTGAGATTCCTGCCTCCTGTAACTACTGATTGAGTTTTGAGATTCTTGTCTTCTAAGTTCAGTGATTGCAATGTTGGTTTCAGTTTGATCTAATGGCGGCATTTCAATAGCAACTTCTTCATCAGTATTAGATATTCCTCTAGCAAGAGTATTCTTACTCTGTTTCACATTGATTGCACCACATAGCGCCTGCACAATATCCCTCATAGCTGGCCGTTTTTTCGATAAGCGATTAACACACTTGTACGCAAGGGCTGCTACATCATTGAGTTGTTCTGTGTCAAATTTTCCATCAAGCCGAGAATCAACAATTTCCTCCCACCCAACTTTCCCTTCCGTGTTCATTGCCGCCTGTTCATCATGAATTAATATCACATACATCAAACCACAATACGAGGCAACATATTTATCTGATGCAAAGAGATTTCTGATCTTACAAGATCGACGAGTTCCATGAGCCCCTGTTGTGGATTTCTGCCAGCAACAAGTTCAAATAGCAAGACGCCAAAACTGTAGACATCACTTTTCTTGGTGAATGCCCTCGATGAAATGTACTCAGGGTCTAGATAGCCGAAAGTTCCCTAACGATAGATGCATGGGGATTAACCATCTCTTCCCTTGACAGTCCAAATTCTGCCACCTGTTCAATATCGAAGAATACTTAATCAGTTGATTCCTCCAGATAAAATTCAACATGTTATAATGCACAAACCGGAAGACCACAAGCCACAATAGGTTGCATAGTGGTCTTCTGCGTTTTACTTTTCTTTTGTTACAATCAATATACTCAAGATTAAAAAGATGCAGAAGAGTTGCATACTCTAGCTCTCATCGACCTATCCAAAAGTATGTTGGAAGACTTGATATCACGGTGCACTACAGGTGGAACAGCCTGTAGTAATAAAAGAAAAGACATGATAAGCAAACAGTCGAGAATTTGAACAAACAGCTAATCGAGTTACTGGTTATCAATTCCTTCAGAGATGCGAATCTGACCCCATCGTGAAGATACTCCAAACCCTTTGCTACATCTAGAGCGATATAAATCCTCAAATCCCAGCTTAAAGGTTCATGCTTATCACCTGCAAAACGGTAGTAACATTGAATCAAAAGATTGTTAATTAGGACCTTCAACTGTTGATCACAAAATTGAAAATTGCATATTCAGGGCTAACAAAATTGCACTATCCGAGAAAAAAACTTCGCCTGCTATGACTAATCAAGTAATAGCTCATTAATTATGATGTGACTGACGATGGAGAAAGAAGACTAAAAGAGACATGCGTTGTCACTTTAATCTTTTCATAACTCTCTCTTCTAGATCAAAGAAGAATCACACTGTAACTTACTATACAAATGAGAAGCAAGACTGCCATTACTCATGCACACATATACAAGCATAAGCTGCCCTTTCTCTGCGCAATACCCCACCAGATTCACAAGGTTTCTATGGTGCAATGTTCCAAGTAATGAAACCTGAAAATGTAAGAGAAAGATGATAAAAAATCTTATAAAGGTATCTTGCAGTGGATATTGACCTAATATAAATAAAACTGAATCTGGCAAGTGGAGACTAAAATACATGCACTTGAAGCACTAAATTACCCAGAAAGCATACTGAAGATATAGAGAATACTAATTAACGAAAAAGATCAAACAAATGGAAAGCAACAGTTCACAAAAGGAAGGAAAGCATTGCTCAGCTTTCTTGGGTAATATTGAGTCATCAACTTCCAGTAAGGAGGCCATACTATTCGTAACATGTATTGAACATTATAAGCAGTTAGAAGAAAGAAATGATAACAGGTAATGGAACATACATATTAATACAAGTCCCACTTACTGCTTTAAAGCAAGGCATAATATCACACACAAAAGAGAAGCCAGTTGCACATACTAGAAGCTTAATATGTAACCGCTAGAAAAAAAACTAACCAGGATGCAAGCTACCTAAGAAAATGTATTAGCAAAATATGTTGTTACTGAAACTTCATTTATCGACTTGTGTTTCTGTTTTCCAGATAGTACAACTAAAACAAACAAAAAGAACATAGACAAACAAATTTCCTAGCATTAAGTCAACTCCATATTGGAATCTTAATCACGGTTAAAGAATTGTTCCACAAGGACTTGAATTGTGTGCATCTACATCCATTAACACTAGATTGCCAGAATGTAGGTGCTCATTCTTCAGATCACCACAAATCAACATGTACTTGTTAAACAGACGCAAGTAATTTCAATAAGACATGATGAAAGATGGTCGAGCATTTGCGTTATAAGATCATAAATATAAATCATAAGGACTTAACAACTACACTTTATCCCGAATACCTCGGATTGAAACTCCTTCTCTCCTTGTTTAGAGTTAGTTGCGAGCATTTTGACAGCAACAGTCTCACCTGTTCCCATTCTAGCTTTATAAACAGGACCAAAGGCCCCATGGCTAATCATGGTGGTAAAATTATAAGTTGCTTTCTGCAGTTCCCTGTGGAAAGTCATCAGAGATATGGTTAAGAACATAAATTAAGTTACAGCAACAAATTGAAGTCTACACTGAGCTAATAAGCTTGGCATAAACCAAGTCGCCAATGTCGTCCACATAAGACATAACAAAGTACAACCGGGTCTAATATCGGCAAAATGAGCTAGTCTGATAAATAACCTGATTTTGGTCCAGTGGTGGACCACAAAGCTGTTAAAGATTGACCGACACAAGCAACATGGGGACTTAAGCTGAAGAAGCTGCATTTATTGGATTCTATTTAATACCCATACTTACTATGAATCAGGACAGGTATATGTTGCCAATGATAAAGAGAACAAAATGTCAAGCAACAAATATTACCATGTTTATATGGAAACCAAATTAAGGTTTTAAGAGAAGTCATAAATAACATACTTGTATGGATATTTTGGTATTCCAGACATGGAAACAACACTCTTCTTATTAGAACTTTCAATCCAACATGATCTGCTATTGGCATCAGATGTTTTAGGTGATTCTGGACCCATAGTCGAATCCGACAATATTGTACAAGAATCAGCACCATTAGTTCTGATAGGTATCCTCACACCTCTTCTAGAACTGCTATTCACTATTTGTGAATGCTTCCTCCTATATTTAACACAGAAGAGAGTAGCTATTGCCAAAAAAGCTCCAATTACCACCCCAACTGAAACCCCAATTATAAGTCCCACAGATACTCCTTTCATATCCTTGATTTCAGATTCCACTTTCTGCTAACCAAACCCTTGAGCCATACATTAACCTGGAGAATCATCAACCTTGTTTATCAAACATACTATGCTTTTAGATGATCTAAAGTACAAATCACTGACAGATTTTCAACTACACCAGTTCTTTCTAACTAATGAAACGCTATATAAATAACCAGAAAAGATTCATTCCATTCTTGGCTCAAAAAGAATGAATCATTCCATTCTTTGTTTCCAGCAGAAAAAAATTGGACAATCCCTACTTATTCGGACAATGTTTCTCGCAGGGAATAAAGACAAAAAATAGACAGACTACTGCAATATCAAGAACTGTTGAATAGAAAAAAAACTTTAATAATAATATTTTAAGAAAAGTTGTTCAAAATCGGAAAACATGAACAGATCTAGAAATCAATATCAAGAACAACAGAAAATTACAAATCTACGTAACAGAAGAATACTAATTTGTAAATGAAAAAAATAACGTACATCGTTGTAAACTCAAATAATTCTTTTATTTACCTGTTAGATGAAGAACAATTACAGATTTATAGACTGAAATTATTATTATAACCTGTTAAAGTATGATAATCGAAATTTTTTGAAGACATAGAAACTGTTAAATGTATATATCTTAATAAAACGGAGACCGGAAATGTTGTAGTGTCAGTTAGACTCTTCTCCAATGGACTAGACAGAAACTGATTAGAAGAGAGTCTGCGTACTCTTCTTTCCTTCCTTTCTAAGATACTCCATTTATTTTTAAAAAAATGTTATTATTATTTTTTTATTTTAATTTCAAAATAAAAAGATGATAATAATTCTTTTCCTATAACAAAAGTACTATTAATTTAGTTTTTTATTTAAATAAAATAAAATAAATTAATAAATAATGTTTTTTCTTGAGTTTTAAAAGAAAGGTGAATGTCTGCTTTAAATTCGTGATGCGCCGTTGTGTAGTCCTGTAACGCGCTTTTGGGCGCGAATCCCATATGAACGAAAGTGTTGTATCCCTTGATCTGTTTTGAGATGACTATTATACCCTTAGTAGTGGATGGTAGTTTTAAGTTCGGTTTGAGTAGGTCAGTCTACAATTAAGAGGGAGTGGTCAAGGGGTGGTGATGGTTGTGTCTTAATTGTTGCTATTTTTTACTATACAGACGTAATAATAATAACTGCACCCAACTGCTGTATGGAAATATATGTGCGGTTGTGAATTTATGGTGGCCCAATCCCAAATGTGGCCACGATATTATTACAGGCATTAAGAATTTTGGTTACAAAAATTTGGATGATCTTATTTTTGGATAAACGATGTTTGTGGAGTAAAAATTAAGTTTTGTTAGCACTTTTTATGATGCTTATTGACTTCAGGTCTCTAAGTTAAAGGTCGTATAAGGTTTCAGGGGGGTAATTGTGAGAGAGTAAAATCTGAAGTACACGTGGGTTAAAACTATTGAAGAAAGAACGAGCTATGATGAGACGAGAAACACTGGAATAAAGTCTTTTGAAAGCATCAAACTGACAGCTGCAAAATCTTTAAAGATTGATCCTGACAGCATTATTGCATGACCAACACGTGGGTTGCGGAAAAGTAAGGCACACTGCACAAAACAGACAGTCTTGCTACATGATCAACACGTAAGTAGCGGGAAAGTAAAGTGTACTGACCAAGAAAGACAGCTTTAATTGCTTGACTGACAACAGGTTGCGGAAAAGGCTGACACAATAAAGAGTAATAATGAGTATCGATGCATGACTGACACGTATCGACTCTACA
>JAJJMC010019295.1:2016067-2070593 GCA_023531435.1 Papaver californicum
ATGATCATATGAATGGATCCAATTATTTTACTTTTGAATGTAAATAATTTTACTGATTGAATCACATAGATTTTTGTGTCTTTTCATTTTGATTGTTTATTCATTCTCAAAATTTTATGGTGAGACGATTTATGTTTAGATAATGTATTTTATCAAATTTTACATACATTTGGTTGTGATCCCAAAGATTCCATATTTTTGGTAATCACAGCAGTAGTTCTGATGATTCCGCCGAGTTGAAATAGATAAAAGTAGAATTAATGTCTAATTATGAATTTCACATTTAATTTAAATACCAATTTCTCGTAAAGAAAATATGTTTTTCTGTTTATTTTGGGATCAAACATATACAATATGTATTTAAACATGGAGATTAAAACTAGAATTATAAAAGAATCCAAATGGGAAGAGACTGTATTACCGTATACCTGTTGAAAAGTGGACCAATGAACTAAAACATAAAAGTAAGACTGTAAGAGTTTGTCGGGCTACAGCTTGCGGCTTGAAGGGTTCTCCAACATTACCTCTTTTTGGTTTGGAATTATAAAAAGTTTGAATGGAACTACTGGTACTGGATAGCTGACGACTTTAGAATAAGGCTATGGTTAGTGTGCTTTTAATATTCTTTTTCTTTTAAAACGAAGGAGTGACTAAGTGAAAGAATGTTTTTTAATATTCTTTTCCTTTCAAAACGAAGGAGTGACCAAGTAAATGAGTATTTTTTACACTATGGAATAGTGGGATAAAAGAGGCTAGATAGATGAACTTCCCCGTCTAGCTTTTAATTATTTTTTTAATAAAATAACAAATCTATTTTCAACCGTTGGATAACTGAACTTCAGTCGTGGGATCCAGACGGCTGATGTTTACCCGTATAGTGAAGACTGACGAGCATTCCTTTGATTGAACGAGTGGTTGATAGTTTTTAAGGGATAGTCTCACTTCTCTCCACCCATAGTAGAGGCAAATTAGCTCTTTTTGGATGAAACTCCTTCACTTTTAAGGAGGGAACTCTACCTATAGCCCTTGCTCTTAAAGTTACACTTGATATTGTTTTTTAATAAACGAGTTACACTTGATATCTTTGGGTGCTATCTTAACTCCAAAATTCCAAACATGTCAGCTTAATACTAATCAGAAAACCTAGTGTCATGGTAGGTAAGGTAATTATACTAATATAGTAATATCTAAGTTAAAGGCTTGACAAAGCTTTAGGAAATGTTGAATGGATTCTTGAATTCAATAAGGCAGTCATACATAATTTGGTGGCAATTGGTTCGGATCATAGCCCAATTTATCTAAACTTCTATCTTGTGTAAGAGCAGAAAGAACATCTTTTTAAATTCTATGATACCTGGCTAAAGGAACCTACTTGCATATAGGTTATCCAGGATTCTTGAATATTTTTTGTGATTTACATGCTCAAACTTTAACAAATAATCTTTGTGATCTAGGAAAAAGATTAAGTTCTTGGAGATTAAATTTTTTTGGGAAATCATCTAAAAAAATAAGAAACATTATCAAAAACATAGAAAGATTAGCATCTAAACCTAATAAAGAGATTTACAATAACATAATAAACAAACATCTTTCATAACTAGAAGCTTTGTATGATACTCAGAAGGAAATTGCAAAGCAACAATCTAGAGATACTACTATTAATTTAGGAGAAAGAAACACCAAATTCTTCCATACTACTACAATTAAAAGAAGGAAGTGAAATCATACAGACTGTATAGAAGATAAAATAAATAAAGTTGTCTCCATTAGGCCTGAAATTGAGGAGGTTTTAACTACTTTTTTTTAGACTTATTTACTGAACTCCTCTCAACCACTAATCAAGGAATATTACTCCTTGCATTACGAAAGAGGAAAAATTTTCTTTAACAAACATCCCCTCAGCTGAGGAAATTTGGGGGGTAGTTAAGCTTTTAAAAGCTAATAAAGCACCAGGGCCTGATGGGTTAACTGTAAGCTTTTTTAAGCATAACTGGGAAATTATTGGCACTCAATTAGTGGTTGTGGTCCAATATTTTTTCAAAAACAAAATCCTACATAAGGACTTGAATAAAACTTTCTTATTTCTGATACAAAAACAAAAAACCCAAAATCACCACCAGACTTCAAGACAATTGGCCTTTGTAATACTTCTTACAAAGTAATTGCAAAACTGCTAGCAAATAGGCTAAAAAATCCTTAGAAAATTTCACCTCTTTAGTCTGCTTTTCTTTCATCTAGACAAATCTCGGACAACATTATTGTTGCTCATGAGATTATAAATTCAACGAAAAAAAAGTAAAAAAAAAAGGGAACATAGGAGTTAAAATTGACATGTCAAAGGCATTTGACAAGGTTAATTGGAATTTTTTTGATAAACACCTTAAAAGCTTTTGGTTTGACGATGAGTGGTTTGATCTGATATATCAATGTCTTTCTACTACTTCAATTGAAGTCCTTCTGAATGGTTTTCCTTGTAAAGAATTTTATCCATCTAGAGGATTAAGAAAGGGGGATCCCCTATCCCCCTATCCCCTTATCTTTTCATCATTTGTATGGAGGTCTTCTCTAGACTTCTTACAAAGATGGAGTCAACAAAAAAAAATCAGGGAATCAAACTCACAAAAACAACTATTCCTATTTCTCATCTTTTTTTTTTGCAGATGATCTTTTGCTTTTCACTGAAGTTGACTTAGGAAGTTGCAGAAATCTTCTAGAGGCAATTAATACCTTTAACAATGCCACTGGACAAGTTATAAACTTTACAAAATCAGGCATGTTCTTTAGCAAAAAAGTGCATAACAAACACAAAGGTATCATATCAAGAATTTTAAAAATTAAAAAAAATTAACATAAAAGATACTCATTTGGGAGTACCATTATTCATAGACAGATCAAAATTAAAATATTTTGATTCGATTATAGATAAAATAGAAAATATAGTGAAAGGGTGGGTGGCAAAAACATTGTCTCAACCAAGTAAATTAGTTCTCAATAAACCAGTGTTATCTGGTATGCCTATTATCAGTATGAATTGCTTTGTTCTTCCTAAAAAAATAACAACTAGAATAAATGCAATTCAACGAGATATCTGGTAGGGTAAAAACTCAAATTCTAAAGGTAACTATATTAAATCTTTTGACTTTCTGTGTAGACCAATTGAGTCAGGGGGATTGGGTTTTAAAGAAGCTAATAAATTCAATTAGGCTATGATTAGTAGAATAGACTAGAGGTTAGTAAGTCATCCTGATGACTTATGGGCACAAATCCTAAAAGGCAAATATTTTAAAAACTCCGGTGACCTTTTGTCTAAGAAGAAATCTAAATCCTCTTGGATTTGGAAATGTATCCTTCAAGGAATACAACATATCAAGCAATTTAGAATATGAAAGGTAAGTGATGGAGCCTCAATCAATATCTGGGAAGATAGGTGGATACCTGGAAGAGAGGCTATTTTAGATAATAATGACTCTCGAAATACTTCTAATATAACATTTGTGTCAGAGTTGATTGAACCTGACACATTGAAGTGATAGAAACTTGTTATATTCTTTGTTCTCTGCATATGTGGCTTCTGATATTGAAAACATCAGACTCTTCACTAATTAGGAAGGAAGGTTAAAAAAAGGACATCTTAAGATGGTCCTTAACAAAAAAAATGGTGAATTTAAAGTGAATTCACTTTATTCTAAACAACAGAACCCTTCCAGTCAGAATAGCACTCAAACAAAGAAATATGGAAAGGGGTTTGGAGTATAGATACTTCACAAACAGTTAAACTATTTATGTGGAAAAATCTTCAAAATACTCTTCCAACTAGGCAGAAGCTGGGAACTATCTTGAGTGTTGGCACAAACTGTGTTTTTTGTCAAACTGTTGTAGAAACAACTCACCATTTATTCTTTGAGTGTGCTTATGCAAAAGTTGTGTGGAACTTACCTCTAATTGCTAATCAGGGAGTACTTTCTAACTTTTCTTTGATTCTTGATAACTCATTTCTAGATAATTATAATCAGTGAGGGGGAGGGAAACATGGTATTATATCCTTAGCTTTAGCAACAACTAAATGTTGGTTCATTTGGAAGGAGAGATGCAACAAAAAAAAAATTTAAAAGAAAGATTACCAAATCATCTAGCCATGGACATATCTGTTAATTTTAATTATTGGCACCCTAGCAATACCCATGGATTAATTTCTTTACAACCAATGCTACATAAGATCAACAAAAGCAGGACTTTTCCAAATATGAATACAAATAAGATAAATTGTGATGCCTCTTGGATTTCTGAAATAACTAATGTAGGTTTTGGTCTTCTTTGGTGTAATTGGATAGGTATCTTCAGGGGATCAGAGATGGGAAGTTGCAAAACTTCATCAGCAGAAGAAGCATAAGTTGTAGCCTTGCTGCAAGCAGCTAAATGGGCCAAAAACAAAAGTGTCACTAATCTGGTCATTGAGGGGGATAACCTGGCAACAATATTATATGCACAAGGGGAAAAAAGCTCAATCAACTGGCAATACGTAGCTATTCGTAGGAGGTCAAAACCATAGTGCAGCAATTAGAATCTTTTTTGGGTTTTCAGTATGTTCATAGAACAACAAATGGAGCTGCAGATTTACTAGCTAAAAAAAGGAAGAACATCAACTGCTACCAGTTCCTATTTTCATTCAGCACCACTGTTTTAATTCCTAGACTAGCTTTTGACACAGAAAAATCTCTGATTGTAAATACATCCAATAACTCTGTTGTATCTGTGCCGAATGAAGCTCACTTTGTAAATTCATTCATCGGAAGGACATTTCATTTGAAGATGGTCCCTAATGAAACTGAATCATATAGTTAGTTTCTCCTTTTCTAATATATTTCCTAATTTCAAAAACAAAATAAAAATATCTAAGTAAATTTCAAGAAGAAAAAAATACCGAGTACTGAGCATTTATATAGAACCCTATTATTGGGGTTGCACACTTTTCTTCATGAGGGATGTAGTGGACTAATGTAACCAAAATGGGGATATGGGGTGACTCAATAGCCATTTCAAAGGTCTGAAATATCCTCCCACAATAACTACCCCTAAATCTAATACAAAAACTAAGAAAACCTAAATCTAATTAACCTTTTCATCTTCCTCCTCATTTTTTCCTCTCCTCTCCAGTCGTAACCTCTTCTTATTCTCTATTTTATCTTCTCAATTCTCGTTCATCTCTCGACGATTCATCGGCGACTCTAAAAAAATTTCATCGTTAAACTTTTTTCTATAAAACACCATGAGGTACATGAAAAAAAAGAAAGCAAAAAAAGAAAGCAAACAATTTACGAGCAAGAAACCAACCAGTTGAAGAAGATTCAAGTTCTTTTGCACCCGAAGAGCCACAACACGAATCGAGTAACGAAGAAGAAGATCAACCTCCTCCTCATCCACCAGAAATGGCTCATTTAAGGTATGAATCGAAAAACCTATCCTTTTTCTATCAATTTTATTGGTTAATTAGGTTACATTTGTTAGATTTAGGGTTTAAAAAATCAGTTTTGTAACTGCCTGCGGCTGGGAAAAGATGAACTCCCAGCCGTAACTACATATATACGGCTGGGAAAAGACGAACTCCCAGCCGTAAGTTTGAATTTTTTATTTTAAGGCTGGGAAGGTATGAACTCCCAGCCGTAAACACTGTAATTGTCTTCATTACTGTAAGGGAGTTTAACATTCCTTACCTAAACAATGTAGATTAGGTCTAGAATAAAAAATGAAAACCCATTCATATGTTGGAATCCCGTCCATAAGTGACCCAGAGTTTGGGATTACATTTTTTTGTTTATTTTACGGCTAGGTCCTAGCTTGGAAAAGCCAACCGTAGAACAACTTGACCCAACCATAAATGGATATTCCTAGCCGCAACTGACCCTGAGTTTGTGTTGATTTTTTGTATGGTTTACGGCTAGGTCAGTGCTTGGGAAAGCCATCCGTAAACGACCTTGAGTTTCCTGTTTTGAAGTGTCAATTTTTTAGATTTTTATTTTTTTAGCTATGTTTTCTTGTTATATGTATTGATCATGCCTTTTTAATTTGTCTTAGGCCACGAAAGGACAAGAAGAAGAGAAAAACGCAAGAGGTAACACCACTAGCTGACCCGACTCTATTCCCCCATCACAAGAAAAATTTGGGTGCAGACAAAAGGAAGAAAGGTGCACTGGTTATTAGTGAACCAAGAGAAGAGATAACTGAACGTGCACTTGTGCTTTCTCAACAACGACAACAACCTGAGATTGTGGAAGAACATAGGGGCGATACAAGTGTTGTTTTATTGGTTGGTCCCTCCGATGCTAAAGGGAAATGAAAAGTGAAAGAGAAGAAGCCAGCAGCTCCTACAACTAAACAAGTGATTGGCAACATGGTTTTTTTGCCCGAAAAAGAGAATAGAAGACCTTGGGTTGATCCAAGGGATAGATCTTTCATCTTATTTGGTTATCAACATTCATGGCAGCAAGGGTCTATTCGGTGTTGGTAATAACCTAATCTAATCTAATTTAATCTAAAGATAAATCTTTATGTATTATTAGTTATGTTTATTCCATTTTTTATGTAGAATCATACCACAGCGGTCCCGAAACTGAAACACCAAAGGGCGAGTTTTTGGCCATTGAATAACGAGAGCGATGCGGTGGTAGTCCTTGTACAAGCTTCGGGATTATGGACTGCAATAGTCACTTCACAAAAGCAGTACGATGTGATTACAGTTTGCTCTTTCAGGGAAAGGTATTTTCCCAAGACAAATACTTTTCATCTTCCGCTAGGTGAGATGACTATCACTCCGAACGACGCCCTCTAAATTACAGGCTTGTCCTTTGATGGAAAAGTCGTGCATGTTTGAAGATCTTTTTAAGTTGGCTGAAGTATGTCTTGGCCGAAGGGTGAGGATGATTTCGGCAATAGAAGGAAGAAGAATAAAGCTGATGAAATGGTTTCTCCAAGTATGGAAAAAAAAGATAAATTTGACTCCTCTGAGGGCTAAGTTCCAGAAATCCAAGGATAGGGAGATGGATGCTGCAATGGTTAGACATACAGCTACAACTTACTTGTTATACGCACTTGGCACCATTATTTTCCCCGATCTTATGGGTAACAGAGTGGACGCTTTCTATTGACAACTATTGCAACATCTCAGTCTTGGTTCGGAGTTGAACAAGGTAGCAGAGTACTCGTGGGGCACTGCAACCCTTTCTTTCTTGCTTGAGAGTCTCGATAAAGCTTCAAGGTGGAACCAAACACAAATTGCAGGGAATGTTGTTCTTCTCTAGGTAATTTTTATATTACATCTCCAATTTTTGTTCATTTTTTTAATTTATTTGTGTTTATAGAAACTCTCATTTTACGCATTCATGGGTTTACGACCATTTTCCTACTTTGACGAGACCAACGCAGGATCAAAATTGGCGTTTTCCTACTCCAACTGGAAGTAGATATCCATTCACAAGAAATCAGGAGAAGGGAAAAGAGGGTAAGATGGTTCAGATGAGGGGTCAATTGGACGGTCTGACTTTTAACGATGTGGAGATTGACCCGTACTGCAGAATTTATAAAAATGGTCGTGATGCTCGTCAATTTACGGATGCGTCGACCTACAACGAACCACTCTTCCATCCAACATGGTATGTCAATTACAACTCTCGTAGAACTCTACGTCAAATTGGAGTTGTGTTGAGAATTCTTCGCGATAAGGATGAACACTTTAAAGTGGACAGAGGAAACTCTAGGCTCTTGGTTAATAATGTTAGATTGGTCTACAACCCTATCTCGTATGCCGACGATTGGAACGGTCACATTCGAGCCCCCTACCAAGTTGATATGAGTGGGTATGAATACTTTTGTGGCACAAAACTAGCCGAGGATAAGTACTTGACATGGTTTAACATATAGGGTCATCCTTATGTGCTCAATATAGATGTGGAAGCGATACCATATTTCGACAACATTGTGGATCATCCAAGTTCATTGAAGGGAGCAAGTTATTGGAGTGAGAGATTTTTTATGGTGGTATGTATACTATTTAATTTCTTATTGTATTAGTTTTTAAAATTTTGTATAAATATTTAAAATTTGGACAATTTTAATTCCAAAATAGGTCGAGCGTGCTAAGTGGTTGGTGAAGGACATGAGCCATTGCATTGATGGTGGTTCAGTGTTGAGGGTTGACGATCAAAGACGACTGCGAGGTAAGATTGAAAAACTACCTGACCCTGACTCTGCACATCTCTATCTGTACATCGATGACGAACGGTTCCAAGAGAGATAGGTCTGAATCAGGTAGCTATGAAACATCTACTCGTACTCCCACTGGTTCTTCATCTAGCTTAGGTTCAAATGAATACATTGTTCAAGACTAACCTCAAGGTAAAGCTCGAGGTGGGTGTAAAGGTCGAGGTGGAGGTCAAGGTCGAGGTGGAGGTCGAGGTTGAATTTTTTTCTTATGTTGTTGCGGATATGGATATTTAGTATTTTCTTTAGTTTATGGATTTATGGATATTTACGTATGTTTTAATTTATGGAGTTATTAGATTTGAAGGATATTTTTTAGTTTGAATGAATGATTATTGGTTTACAAAAATAATGCAAAACATCACAAAATTTAGTAAAAATGAAAATTCAGGGTCACTTACGGCCATGTCGAGTTGTGAAAACCTAACTGTAATATGACATTTTCTCAATTTGCTCAGGTTTACGGCTAGCTTCATCTTCAAAGCAGGCCGTAAGTGACCCTGAGATTATTATACGGAAACCTGGCCGTAAAACAAGGTGTTTTGGAGTTTATGTCAGCTTTATGGTTAAGATTATTAGAAAACCCAGTCGTAAAAGTTTTATTTATAGATTACGGTTAGATTTGTAACCTGGCTTAGATGTAAGCCACCCTATGTTTTGTTTACGGCTAGGTATGTGCATCAACCTAGCCATAACTGACTCTGAGGCTTGTCTACGCCTAGGTCGTGACACCCATTTCCTAGGCGTAAACAACTAACATTCCCTAAAAAACTACATTTTCCAAGGAAAAAACTGTACAATTACTACCCAACGGCTGGATTTTTCAAAATTTTCCAACCGTTGGGGTCTTTCATTTATGAATATAGCACACTCTCTTCTCAAGAAACACACCTCCTCTTATTTATTCATAATCCAAAAAAACAAACCCATGGCTGCTAGGTTCAAAACTATAGAAGATGTTGCCATAGCTCGCGCATGGACAACCACAACACAACATGATCAAGAGATGAACATCAACATAGATCAACCCTCGGATAATTTTTGGTTCCGTGTCTTCATAATTTTTACATCATTATACTGCAATTGAAATGGAAGATCATATCAAAGCATTAGAGAAACATTCGAATTATTCTATAGTCGATGTGAAAATTTTAGATCGACTATGGTGGAAACAAGGAGGATATATCCCACCATCTATAATGAAGAAAATACAACTTCACTAAGATCATTTCAACTATGCAATGAAATTTCGAAGGACCGTTGTAAGGATATCTTTGGCAAAAAATTCAAGAATCAAGAGTTCTATGATATTTTTGATGGAAAGTGACGCGTATTTCTCTCTTTATCTTATCATGTAACGTTAGTTTCTACTTTATGTCTTTTACCTTAATGTAATGTCATTCTCTTCAATGAAAAATGTAATGAAATTTTGTTCTTAGCGTCAATAAATTAGTATTAGTGTTCAATCTCAACTCCATTGGAAAAAATCAAACAAATTCAAGGTCACTTAAGGCTGGTATATTAGAAAACCCATCCGTAGCTCATCTCTACGGTTGTTTCGAGCACAAAAGCCACCGTAAACTACTGAGCTAGTTTTACATACAACTGGGATTATTAAAAAACCTGACCGTAATGTTCCTCATACGTCTAAATCGATGTCCACGAACACAACCGTTTACACCATTTTATGGCTGGATTGTATGGATTACCCAGCCTTAGTTCTTATTTACGACTGGGAGTTCATATTTTCCCAGCCGTAAATTAAATTTGATTATGATTTTCAAATACTAACCTTAAATTTAACCATTAATCTAATCTAATTACTAATCTCAATTAATTTAGCTAATTAAATTAATTAACACTAATTGATCTAGAAGCAGTCTATGTATAATATAAAATACTAAAATAAAAGGGTTTTGAGTTGGATTCAAGATGACCCTATTTTATCATCTTATAAACCCTATAAACCAAGATCTAAATCCCAACAATAGGTTTTTTTATATAAGAATCAGCAGATTGCGACTCGTGACATACATTCACAAAAGTCATATTTAGATGAGCTGATGTGAGTGCAAAATATCAACCTTTAAACTTATTCCGATTTATAGAATAATTTTCTTAGTTTAATTTTGACACTACTAACCAATTTATAAAATTTATCTCTACATAACTTAAAGTAGACACATCTCCTAAATTTATTGTTTTCTTTCTGCTCGAAAAGTGGTTGTTTCACTATTGTGTTTTTTGCCCGAAATTAGCTCATCGTATAGAAACATGTCTTATTACGCACAATGGGGAGCTTGATGACATCTATAATGTATTCTCAACTCCTTCCCATGCTTCGGAGTCTGAATCTGATAACATATATATTGGTCACCCAAACCCTACTACTAGAGTTTCCTTCTTTGATTTCAAATTAGATTTCAAATTAGATGATGAGTAGATGGAGTTCCATTATCATCCTACTTATCCTAACGCAGTGCTCGAGGCTGACTTCTTTGAATGTTGCTCAAGTAAATCTCCATCTCCATTTCTTATTGTCGTTGAGGAACACTTTGTCTTAGGCAAAATAAATGTTGAACTGTTAGAGCTTAATAGTCTGCCTTTTTCTCCGAACAAATTTCAATGTATTGAGATGGGAGAGTCTTCTGTAGTTGGTCCCAATATTTTTCCAAGGTCTAAAGATGCTAAGCTCATACCAGTTTTCGATACATCTTCTCCTGAAAATGTATTGTTTTTCTCACCATCTGACCGTCTATCTCATGTTGTTCTCTCTTTTGAAAAAAACTCTGATTTGGCTCCATTTCCGACTGGTAATGGCCTTCTTCTACTGCGTTTTGTATTACCTTCTCTGATTCTGATTTTGAAGTGTCTAGTGCTAGTCCAAATTCACCCGGTTTTTTCTCTCATTTGGTACCTGATGGAACTAACTAATATGGAACAAATTTCGGATTTGAGGATGAGATAAAATCTGCAAGCGATGAAGAAGACATGGGGTTAATGGCAATGAATCGAGTTATTGTTAAGCAGGAGAAGGAATCCATGGTAACCTTCTAATTCTAAATTAATCATTTCAATTCCAATTTATCACTATTACTTTCCTTAAATTAGTTTGAACCTAGGTTCTGATCTAGTTTTACATAAACTGATTAGCAAAGTTTCCTTGACTTATTACAACCCTTGTTTGCCATCTTGCTAATAGAATTATCTATTTTTACTTAGCTTTAGTTGCCCATCTTTCTATTAGAATTACATGTTGTTGGAAATTGGGTTTGGAATGGCCACCCAAGCCCATGTCCAATATGAATGACAATTATGTTAAGTTAAAACATAAGGAAAATTAAATGGGCGGTCGAGATTATATCTAATATGGTCAGTTACGATCTAACAGTACTAATTAATCAATATCCAAGAGATAAATCCTATGGTTAAGATTCAAACCGTTTGAAATTGGCAACGTTTTTAACCGTTACAAGTGACTATTAACGAACAGTTGCATCCATTTGATTTGGTGACAGTTTATTAGAAATTGTTACAAAGTGACTGTTGGGAACAGTTATATCCATTTGATTTGGTGACAGTTTATAAAAAACTGTCGCGAAGTGACTATTGCGAACAGTCATGTCTTTTGAACAGTTGTAACGTTTGCAACTGTCACCAAAGGTACTGTTTCAAAAACTATATAAACTCATCTTTTTGTTGAGTTTGAGATACCAAAATTTTATGGGTAATTTTACATAGAAATTTACACAGAAATTGACAAAGAAATCTATACAGAAATTTGGTTTATTCCATTTGATATTTTGAGAGTCTGTAAAAGAGAGATTGTGCTACATTAATCTGCGTTCGTTGTTTGGCGTTCATCGAAGTGTTGTTGAAGGACACCAAAGGTATTATTGAATGTTGGAGACATATGTCATAGAATGTATCAGCATCTAGGGCAGGGCATTAAATGTCTTAAGTAAAGAGATTACTCGCCTCAATACACCCAAGTAAGTTTGATTAAGAATTAATTATTTGTTTAATTATTCTTCTTCTTCTCTTCTTATTTAATTTTTGTTATAAAAGATAATCTTTACAAGTTTGTAAAGAATTATGGTTTACTAATCCTGATTCGGAATCAGTGATTTGGTAAAGTGATAATACGATTTGTATCGTATTTGGTGAATTGGTAACAAGATTTCCTATAATCTTAAGACATTTATCTTTTTATAATCTTTGTTACTGATTATGGGTTTAGTCTTTTAAACATTGAAATCCAATGTGGTTTTCAATTTTGGTCGAAAGGCATACGGGTATCAATACTGGGGTCAAATGGGAGACCATGGTGCTTCCTATCTGCTGGAAGGATTACGACTTTGTTTTCCGTCTGTGTTGGACTTAATAACCTCGTTCCTTGGTAAACGGTTCTGGTTGCTTTGGATTCTTTTATGGATTTAAGGAATTCTTAAACATCTGTTGGTTGTGTGATGTTATACAATTACAACCATTTGAAAGAATTTAAAGTTCAATTTGAAAATTGAACCACGTCCACTGGAAGGACAATATGTTTTGAATAATCAATCCTTTCATGAGTTTAATAATAAAGACTTGTAATCTTTATTTAATAGTGCTACATGTTTTGTACGGATGTCGGCTAATTAAAACCATATTTTGTATTGATAATTAATTCAATGATTATTGGTTAATTAATTGACGAATTCTTGGGTCAGTTAACGACATGGATTTAGTTATGGGTCTCATTTAGGAACAACAAGCATTAACGAAGAATATAATTGAGCCTTTAGCCTTCCTTGTACATGTGGCTTAAGGGGCATTATTTGTTTTGGGCAGAAAACCATTCTTGAGAAAAGTGTTTCTTCGCGCTTGTGGCTTAATTAGGTTCTCATACATATGAAATACTGCCAAAAGACATCCTGTACATAATGGTTGGTTATGTGACAGTTGTTAACTTAAATGATTCATGGCTTTAGCAATATCTTTTGATCTCCCTTATAAAGAGTTCTTAGAGTAAAGATAAAGTTTTGATTTATTCAGTGAAAGAGGTACATTAATAGTATGTATTGTGCCTTACATAAGTGGAAATTCTAGGGCATAAATATTTGTACAAGAGGCGTTGAATTTTTGGCAATATCATTAATTTTAAAAAGTCGATGTAGTCGTCATTTATTATGGAAAAACATCGTTATGGTTCAATATACCTTGGAATTGTGGGGGAAGTGAATTCCCTTCTAGTAAACGTTTTCTTAAAACAAAGAATGCTTGATATACTTGGAAAATTGTATAGGAAAAAGGTTGGAACCAAGGTAGTAGGTTTTCCCTTGTTGGATACTTGGACGTAAATCTAGTTAAATATAATGTGTTTATTGAAGGAATCACGATATGGACTTGCGACAAACTATGCAATTCACGTTGCAAATGTATGAGCAAGGTTGTTCGATCAGCTTTGCATTTAATGAATTGGTTTCATATATACTAATAATATCAAGTCATACTCTGATTGAAACAGTGGATGAAGATAAACCTTAATTAAAAAGTTTAGTTTTGAATGTCTATCAGAGAAATGAGTGTATATCCCAATTGAAAAATATTCTGGGTTAATCCTTTTAACCGTGTATAATAACATCCTGATTATACTCCACACAAAATTTCAGAAGTGTTGGATTAGTGGAAGTATTTTTTGGAAATTTTAGAAAGTAGAGTTTGTTCCTGCGAAAATTCTGAAGAGCAGTAAAATCATCCCTAGTTCAGAGTGATTTTCCAATTTTTCTATTGTTCTTTTGATTTTGTGGCAAAAAAAAAACTTGAAGGTCAGGAATTTATCTTGAATTTCCATTTTAAAGTTCTTAATTTGGAATTACATGTGGGAGATATAGCAATCCTAAAATGGTTGCGCATGTCTGTCTAGAAAATGATAAATTCTTTAAAACGGTTGCTTACTATGTATTTTCGATTTCTTTCCTTTATAATGTATCAATTGTGTCGTTTGTTTGAAAACCCTATAATGATCTCTATCATGTATAAAATAGTCTATCATGATTAAAGTGATTGATACACATGACACTTGCATATATAAGTATGGATCGTGATTTCATGAAAATATTGGTAATAGTCATGAAATGTGGGGAAAACAAATAAATGGTCTATTTTTACATAGTAAGAAAATCCATATATTTTGGATGTTATATATATGAATTATGGTTCATATATTAGTAGAACATCAATTGATTGATGTATGACAATTTAGATAATTTATACGCCGCAGTTGGTACCTTAAGATATCAAAGAGAGTAATTTTGGAAATTACTTTATGCAGCTTATCAAGAAGTGCTTGAACAGTATCTTACGGTTGATTCAAATAAAAGAAAACTATGTGTTTGTTGTAGAAGAAATGCGATGGCAGGGGAATCATTCAAATGAAGGTTGATAGCGAGATCAACTATGGACTCTGAAGCTTTGGACGCAAAGTCGGAGATAAAATAGAAGTGAATGTGAAATTTCCTTAAATATATATACTCGTGCGGACAGAGTATATGCATTTCAAAATAAATACTATTTGGGAAGAACACATAGTTTGGGGGATTATGGTACGTGTCAAAAAATACGTTGACGATATAGTACCATAAAGCAATTGCTCTCAAATGCGCGCATCAAAAAGAAATAGTGTTTTGGAAATTGTATCAAGTCGACAAAGGATACAAATTCTAGAGAGCATCATCGAGGGGAATGGGGATTATAGCCTAATTAAAGGGTAAATGGCAGCGGTAACCCAACCTAGTGACTGGAGATCTCAAGATCTAGGTTCAAAAGGGACAACTAAGTTGTGAAATACTCGTCAGTGACACTGATAGAGATAATCTCTTTACCCATTCCTATGATGAAACAGTGTTGCCTGTAAGAGTTAGAGGTTAAGAATTAATTTCTTTTAATGATTCCTATAGATTAGTTTAACTAATTAAAGTATACTTTCAATAGGAGATCACTTATATGAGTTAGAAATGGGGCCGCTTCTATGAGAACAATAAGGCTATGTTATTCTAAAGCACTCATAGAATTCCAGTATCGTTCAGGGACGAAAAGAACACAACCGAGAAGCACATATGTAAGGAAATAAGTTGTGTGATATTTATTGCATCGGATTACATCATAAGGTTGAATAGTTCAAGACATCGTGTTCATTAATCAACCAGTAATCCAGGTAGATATTCACTAAGGTAGATTGAAGGCTAATAGCCATCTATCCTTATGCAGTGACTTTCCAAGCACAAACTCTCTAAGGTCTGTGTTAGAATTTAGGGTTAGAGACAAGCATCTTGCTTTTCTGTGTGAAAATTTCATTCATGTGGAGGATTGTTGGAAATTGGGCTTGGAATTGCCACCCAAGCCCATGTCCATTATGAATGACAATTGTGTTAAGTTGAAACATAAGGGAAATCAAATGGACGGTCAAGATTACATCTAATATGGTCAGTTACAATCTAACAATACTAATTAATCCATATCCAAGAGATGAAATCCAATGGTTAAGATTCAAACCGTTTGAAATTGGCAACGGTTTCTTACCGTTGCAAGTGATTGTTAATGAACAATTGCATCCATTTGATTTGGTGACAGTTTATTAGAAACTGTTGCAAAGTGACTGTTGGGAACAATTGCATCCATTCGATTTGGTGACAATTTATAAAAAACTGTCGCGAAGTGACTGTTGTGAACAATCATGTCTTTTGAATAACAACGGTTGTAACAGTTGCAACTGTTACCAACCGTCACCAAAGGTATTGTTTCAAAAACTATATAAACTCATCTTTTTGTTGAGTTTGAGATATAGAAATTTTTTGGGTAATTTTACATAGAAATTTATACATAAATATACATAAAAGTTTGGTTTATTCCATTTGATATTTTGAGACTCTGTAAATGAGAGATTGTGTTACATTAATTTGTGTTCGTTGTTTGGCGTTCATTGAAGTGTTGTTGAAGAACACCAAAGGTATTATTGAATGCTGGAGACATATGCCATAACCTGTATCGGCATCTAGGGCAGGGTATTAAATGTCTTAAGTAAAGAGCTTAGTCGCCTCAATACACCAAATTAAGTTTGATTAAGAATTAATTGTTTGTTTAATTAGTCTTCTTCTTTAATTTTTTTTAAAGATAATCTTTACAAGTTTGTAAGGAATTATGGTTTACTAATCCTGATTCAGAATCATTGATTTGGTAAAGTGACAATACGATTTTCATGCACTTATTTTCTATATTTCTTGTGAATTATTGTATATTACGTTTGTTGTTTTTTTTCTTTTAGTAGGTGAATCATCCAAAAATGAGCTACAAAGTGTTAGATTGTGTATGAAGATACTACAAAGAAAGAAGAGCCAAATACCAAGTGTAAGTCATCCAAAATTAGGATTTTTCATCACCATATTGAAGAGAACGAAGAAACAAAGCCAACGGAAAAAGAATGAGGTCATTCTGACTTCATATGAAGAAGTTATAAGAAAAAACAAGTTCAGGATTTTCTCGAAAGGTCAAGCCATCGAGAAAATCAATATTCTCGATGGGATGACCCATAGAGAAAAGAAAACTCAGAAGAAATATTTTTTCTCGATGGGTCATCCATCGAGAAATTAATAAATCTCGATGGGTCGAGCCATCGAGAAATTGATCGTGAATGACCTATTTTTGGCATATTTTGGAGTTTTGGAAACCTATTTCGATCGGGATTCGAGCACGGGCACTTCTATAACTTGGAATACCTATTTAAGAGACTCTTGTAATTATTTTTGAGGAATCAATTATTTTATCAATCTTTTGGAGGGAAGAGAGGTTTTATTCCATATTCTAGGGTTTACCCCATTAGGGGGAAACCATGTTATTTCTTATTCTTTCTTGAATCATGGGTACCTAGTTTTTATTGATTAAGGATGAATTCAATGTTCTAAGCGTGAAGCTTTATTAGTAATACAAGTTTATTTGGAATTTTAATTATTATCGTTTGTTTTCACTATATCTAGGGTTTATGATTGATTTCTGGATTGTTCAAGTGTAAAATTGGTTTAATCTATTGATCAGTTTAATGCTAGTATTGAGTTATGAGATAAGTAACCGTCCATCGAATCGTACACAAGTAGAAATCATGAGACCTTACAGAGGGATTCTGTGGAGCAATTGCGAGTGAAGACAACATCAGCAAGTGGACCTTGATCTAAGAGTTTAACTACTGGGATCAACCTAAATTCGCTAAGCTTAAAGCATTCGATTGGGTTACACCTTGAGTGATCTACTATTTGGTGATCCAGACAAATAGAATTTGGTAGTTGAGAACTTCTATATCCAATGATAAAAAGAGTTTCGGGGATAACACTGATCTAGCTGTTATTCTACGGTTGGTGATGCATGGTTCTAACGAAAGATAAATAAATATACTAATTCAGTCAACGTTTGGTAGCGAAGGACTCCCTAATCATCTCTTTATCTTTTATTCTTCTTAATTATTCTTTTTAATTGTCTTAAACAACCAATCTTCCATAGTATTTACTTTTATTATAGTTTTGCTAATAAAAATAACATATCAATTACACAGCTCTCTGTGGGAACGATCCTTACTACCGCTATATTATTAGTTAATTAATGTGAAATATATTTATTAATTTGTTGCACTTACGACACGCATCAAATTTTAGCGTCGTTGTCGGGGAGCAGTGGTTAACTGATTTGTTATTTTTTTTTAGTTTGTTTTAGTAGTTTAGATATTTTCATGTTTTTCTTTAGTGTTTTCATATTTTTAGGTTTTTGTAATACCCAATATTTTTATTTACCGTTTCAGGTTGGGTTATGCCCAACTTAGCTAACCTTGTTGTTTAGGTTGTTGTTTCATTTTCCTTAGTCTAGGTAGGTTGCTTAGACTAGAAAAGGTACAAGTTAGGGTGGAAATAAAGTCACCTAATTTAATTTTAATAAGTAAATAAAATGAAGAAAAAATAAAAAGATAATTAAAAGAATTAAATAAATTATTAATATGAGATTTAATATTAGTATAAGATTTATATTAAATTAGGGAATGTATATGGTGATTTTTTGACAAGGGTTAAAATTATAAAATCACCCTTCTGCTTAGTTGCAGAAACATAGAAATATTCGTACATACTTGTACGCATACTTCTGACTTCACCTCAAAAAACAAAATAATGTATTCCTCCTTATATTCTGCAGGGGAATTGAGGATGCCGTCTCTACAAAAGGGCTATAGGCATTACATGCTAAAAATGTAGTCTATAATCTCTAAGTCTCAAGCTCCTAGATGGATTACTCACTAATGTAGAGCAAACTTGAGTCTTCTCTAAACAACTACAGACATTCTAAACTAGCCTCGTAGCCTCCTCAATACTCACAATATTTATGCCATATCAAACTAGTCTCAAGTCACATAAAATTCCACGGCTGAATTCCTTGAACTTGCATTGAATGAGCATTGATATTCTAGCAACATCTATTAAACTCGGGAATAGCTAATAATTAAATCCTAAAATACATTATAGCTTAACGCTTCATTCGTAACGAGTGCACCTCAAATTGCTCTTCGAGCCTAAATATGTTGCTTTAGCACTTTGCTTAAATATAAGCCACAAATAATGTGTCACTCCCTCTGATGCGCCATAATCAAGAAAAAATATCATAAAAGATTCATTGTACCTCCCATTTAGGCTAACCCTAGCCTTGCCTCATATTAACGTCAAGATAGCATTAACCATTCGGCTTAGCATCGTATTGGCACTAATTAGCTACAATATCGCTAAAAGTGCTAACTTTCCTGGCACTAAACCCTAGCACCTGAAAGGTGCCAACTAACCAAAAATAGTTTCATCTAGTACGTTTTAGCCTAATAAGTCCTTAGCCCACGTATTGTCAGGTTGGCACCTAAACCCTAGCACCAAAATGCTAACCCTAATTTTAGCAACAAAAGCGTTTGGCCATGACGCCCTTGGAGCTAACACCGTTGTGGCTAATGGCCTTGCTTACGCTAATGCCCTTGTTGCTTGCTAGCGACCTTAATTACGCTAACACCCTTGTTGCTTGGCTAGCGCCCTTGCGGATAACGCCCTTGTCGTGGCTAACACCCTTTGTTAGCGCACTTGTGTGGCTAGCGCCCTTGCTTGCTTGCGCTAGCGCCCTTGTTGTGTCTAACACCTTTGCTTGTGGCTAGCACCCTTGCTCTTGGATGACGCCCTTGACACTGAGATTCCCTTGGTGCTGACACCCTTTCCCTAGCTCCGATGCATTCTTAGCAAAACCCAACGTGCCTTTAAGGCTAGCGCATCCTTAGACATATTTAGCGACTTAGCTATAAGCATATTTGTGCTAAAACCTCAGTGCTAACTATACAGTTGAAGTGCTACCTTCAAACCTCCTTGGTGCTAGCTTCTTATCCCTAGTACAATAAATATTTACCAAAAGTTGTATATGTTGGTCTTACTCCTGAGACGTTAGGACACTAGCCTTTTATGTTAAGAGAGTTAGCACCTTCTTATTTGCGCTAAGTATCTAGTGTTGGCTTTGCTAGTTACTTTCCTCAGAAATATGCCTTTCTTCTCAATATAGGTTCTACATTGAGTCTTGTATGAATTCTAGCAGGCCTCCTTGCTCGAGGAGCCCTTTATAATAATTGGCCTCAAAAGCCTCTCAGACTTACGATAAGTCGCTTATAAACTAATAATAGCCATTAAATATGCCATGTTACTTTCAAACAAGTACATGACCACTAAAATTCCCAGACTCGACACTAACCAGTCTGGCTATCACCTCTCTGACTTAGCAGGTCATTTGAATTGACTTGACTTAATCAAAACCATGATGGTTTATAATTCCACTATTTTCACAAGATATCAAGTACAACATGTGGGGATTCTCATTGGGGTATTGGTTTGGCGGTCTACGACATCGTGAGTGGTGACACAACCCCCACGAAAAAGAAGGTAACAAGAAGTGGGAGGTTAAAAAACAGTTGAGAGGATGAGGACTAGTGGTCAGACATGTCTTCCCTACTTTCCGAGCACCACCCACTAAAATCTCCAAAATCATCACATCTCTATATCTCCTTAACTTCCACGATTTACGAAATATCAGTGTCCTCTTCAAACTATAAATAAATAATTTTCATCTATTCGAAATAAGACAGAACGAGACAACCACATAATCAGTATGAAGAAACCAAAACCTATGGAATTAGCGATTCCTTTACGGAGAATCCATTCTTCTTCACACCCTACTGATACTTCTCAACCTTCTTTGCTTCCCTCCCCTAATACCTACCTAAATCTTTTTCCTTTTTTGTAATCGAAACATGATGTGAACGGCCATTTCTTGGTTTATGCTCGTCATGTTCGAGCTTGATCTCTCGAACCTACTTGAAAGGACCACTTTGCAGTACATTTGTTTTCACTCTAAAACAATTAGCGGCCACAGTGGGAGATCAACCCCTTGATTATAAAAGCCAATTTTCAGTTATTTCAAAAATGGTGGATCTTAGGTATAGAGCGGTTACAACTCCTATTGTTGGTTCAAGTAGTATTGGTGGTGGTGATTCTGAAAACACCCATATTGCTACTGAACCTCCCTGTACCAATTATACTACTACACCTCATCTCGGTGACAAAACCGCTGAAGACACCAAGAATACTCGTACTTTATTCAATATAGTCGATCTGATAAAGAGACAAGAAGTCCTCGCTGGAACTCAGGTGGACTTGATCACTACTCTAAAGGATGTACTCTCTTATCTCAAGACCCTGACGAAGTGACTCTCCTCGGAACAACGCTATTTCCTGACGGAGCGAGCCAGGACCAGCCTCATAGCAACCACTGACTCCGGAACGTCTAAGACTCAAAGGAAAGATGAAGTTCATATCATTCTTGATCGACCACCACGGATGTACCAACAAATCGATATTGTCACCCATGAAGGTCTAGAGAGAATCCTACGAAACCATGGAAAGGAGGACTCGTCCTCGGTCCATCAACACCAACCTCCCTACCCGCATAAAATTCAAAGGATCCTTCTTCCGGGAGGTTACTCACCTCCGATTTTATCATTGTACGAAAGTTGAAAACACCAGGAACACCCAAACACCGCTCAACATTGTTGATCTGATACACAGACAAAATTTTCTGTCCGAACACAAAAAAACATTGATACCACTCAAGAGAGGTACTCACTTTCCTCAAGACTCTAATGGAACAATTCTTCCGAGAATAGATCTGTCACCTGTTGCAGAAATCCATGATTCCAAGCCTACCAACATCAACAGTACCAGAATCAATATTCAAGATGATGACGAGATCTACATCCAAGGAGGATAATTTCAAGGAGGACAATACCTGGAAAGAATTTTACAATTTTATGGAAAAGAGGGATCAGTCTCACTTCAGCAGCACCTCCTCTTAGTCCCGATGCCTCCTCCTGGTTCTGACGCCTCCTCTTGGTCCCGACGCTTCCTTTCGGTCCCAGCGCGTCCTCTCTGTTGGAGCAGTCGTCTGGTCAGTAAGCACTACAACATCCGATCATCCATGAGGTCTTATCAGCGCGAGTGGTCAAGATGGAAGCTTCATCTCAGCAAGCGTCATGAATCGAACGTTCACCATCAGCCTCAGCCCCAGCTCCAGCCTCAACCACAACAACAAGAGCCAAATCCAGCTATGACATTCTCACATTTTCCTTTTCACGTGGAAACCATTTCATCCTAGTCCCTACACTCAGGTACCAGACCTTTTCATTCTGTTCCCTTCACTCAGGTACCATACCTTTTCATCCTGGTCCCTTCACTCAGGTACCAGTCCATTTCATCCTGGTCCCTTCATTCAGGTACCAGACCTTTTCATCCTGGTCCTTCATTCAGGTACTATACATTTTCATCCTGGTCCCTTCATTTAGGTACTAGACCTTTACATCCTGGTCCCCTCATTCAGGTACCAGACCTTTTCATCTTGGTCCCTTCACTCAGGTACCAGACCTTCTCACTCCGGTACCTGTATCTTCATCAAGGTGTTACCTACTTCACGCTCCCATGAAGATCCCAGATGACAACAAATCCATGCAATACCAAGATCAGAATTCTCAGCTTCATCTACAACCTCCTATTTCGAGGATGATTCCAAAATTTTATTTTTTCCGGAGAATCTATCAACCGAAAAGTTCAGTCCTTGATGGAGTACATATGCGATCTTCTTTACTTCTACGAAGGCACATTGCAAAGATATTTTTGCTGCTCTCAATCTTGTTACATCCAGTAAACGCTTATCCCTTGCTGAAAATACTCTCGTTCAAGTCAAGCTTCATTCGGAAGACATGGTAGGCCAGAACAATGAAGAGCACAACCGGGGACTCCCCACCACTACTCACCTTAAAGATGCAAATTTTTACATCATCAAAGAAATCCAAACTGCAAAATGATTTCGAGACGTCCACGGATTTACAGCAACAAGGCGGGTTCCTCATTATCATCAAAGCTTAGGGAATCGATCAAAAACTTCGGGACTCAACCAAGTAAGTTCTATTCAACATCCTTCTTCACAACCGATTATCCCATGTCCCACCGAGGCTTGGGGACTCGATCTAGGGACTAACCCCGCTATGACTAAGTGATGTAAATGAGAAGCCGATCCCTTTCAATATTTTATCATAGAAAATAAAACCTCTTGGAAACTACTTGTCAAAACCTACCTACTATCTAAAAAAAAGCATAAAGTATTTCATAAACCCAACAAAAAAAAAAGAGTCTTTAAACACTGGCTCGATCAGTTCAGAGGTATGCTTCCTCTAAGTACCATTCTAGAACTTTAAACCCTCTTCAGTCTTATTCTTAGCGTTGGAAGCCTCATCCAAGCTAGATAACATACACGTACCAAGGAGGATCATGTCAAATAGAAATCAACGCCAATACTCGCATTAGGATATTCAATTGGCATACTCCTTGTTACACTGTTGTTCCACATATGAACATCATTTGAAGCACCGTCCTCAGTAAGTATACGAGAGTATCTGTCCCTCAGGGACGGATCAACAATTAGAGCCAGAGCCAGCCCCTCTGAGACTTGTTCCAGGGACACATCAATGTGTATGAAAAACAGCTTTGTTGCATCTCAGCAGCCCGAACGACAATGATGGATCCAACTTCAAATCAGATGCTCGCCCCAGCACTTCAACGACAACAAAGGACGCCTCCAACTTTCATGCTTTCCCATATCCTTTCGAATTCTCGAAAGCATGGACCTGTGATGACACCAAAAGTTATCTTCTTCTATATAGCGGATCCAAGTGAGTCACACTTGGGGAATGACAACTCCTTCACTTTTGAAAGTTTAACACAATAACATCCCTCAACTAGAAGGTATGATCAACAACGGTACAAGCAACAAGATTTTTCTACATCAGTACCCACACGACTGGGAAGCCTCCGCCTCTTACCTGATCACATCCAAAAAGAAATCAACAACAATCGGTGAAGAACGGGTCAAAACACCATTCACGAAAAGTGTTCGTCTATGTCTGTTTTACGACATACCAGAATAGCGCATCAATCGAAGACTTGAGCTAGGAGATATGGGTCTTACACTAAAGTCTACAGGATCTGAAAATTCACACGGGATTACTAATCACAGATGCTTACGCATGGCTGGCTGACCTATTCAACTCCGAATCGACTGATTCTTTTTTCATATGATAGCTTGGTCTCTCGGCTTCAAAATTTGGGGTCAAACGTGAAAATACAGTATCGAATGAAACTTCAACGGCTTCAGAAGTGAATAGCATGCAAACTAGGGCCTTATAGAGACCTTGCTGCCCATGGACTTTCATCTTCTCAGACATATCATCCTGTCAGGTCGTATTGCATCTCCAAGAATACCTCATTAACCTTTCTATGACAAAAAGCATTGGAGTCCACCGCCAACCTCACTTGCAGTTCTGATCTACCCTCAGCTTCTTCTGCCGGTTTCCTGTATTTCTAAATTTGCTGCTACTAGCTACAACTCAAAGCATCGTCTACGGGTGTCCTATCTCTCATCTACTGCCGCTCTGCGGACACTATCACTAGCACTTAATTGATGCATGCTCAAAATCTAAGGACGCACTGGAACCAACTACTTGCTTATAAGGGAGTTTAAATTTAAGGCTTAACTCTGCAACAAAGACATTGTCTGGAGGAGACAAAGCTAACAATATTTCTTGTTGACACATACATAAAGAATTGATCCAGCTGACTTGATCCTCTATATTGAGATGAGACGGACCTATTTCAGAAATAAAGAGAGAAAAACACCGACCATATCCTCACTTTTGTTCACGGCAAGACGGCATTCCTGACAAGAACTAGGGCACCTATTATTCCCAGTCAAGGTTCATGCTAAGGGGCACATATCTCAATCTCGGGTAAGACAGAGTCAACCAAGTTTCTTCCCTGACCAATGGGGATCCTCACAGACATACTCTCCATGACCCTATTGGTAGTTGTTCAACCAACATGACTGAATCAGAAGTTCAACCCAGCTACACTTCACTTGGCTCATGAATTGGAAATTTAAAGCAAGAACGTGGGAATATACTAATCACATCCAAGACTCACGCTAATGGGCACTTATCCCAATACTTGGAAACCAGAAGATAAGTATACCTTTACTCTTAAAACTTTAATTATACGTATATAATCATTATAAGCATATTGTCACCATCTAGTGCTTACTGCGCAACATTACTGTTCCTCACTAAGAAGGGGACTTAATGTAGATTGTGAGTTTTTGAAAAGGTTTAAAAAATATAAAATCACTCGTCTGCCTAGTTGCAAGAACATAGAAATACACGAACATACTTGTGCGCATACTTCTGAATTCACCTCAAGATACAAAATACTGTATTCCTCCTTATATTCCATAGGCGAATTGAGGATGCAGTCTCTACAAAAGGACTACAGGCATCCCAAGCTAACAATGTAGTCTATAATCTCTAAGTCTTAAGCTCCTAGATGGATTACTCACTAATGTAGAACAAACTTGAGTCTTCTCTAAAAAACTACAAACATTCTAAACTGGCGTCGTAGCCTCCTCAATAATCACAATATTTATGCCATATCAAACTAGTCTCAAGTCGCATAAAATTCCATGCTGAATTCCTTGAACTTGCATCGAATTAACATTGATGTTTTAGCAACATCTATTAAACTCAGGAATAGCTAATGCTTAAACCCTGAAATACATTATAGCTTACCGCTTCATTCACAACGAATGCACCTTAAATTGCTCTTCTGAGCCTAAATATGCTGCTTTAGCACTTTGCTTAAATATAAGCCACAATAATGTGCCACTCCCTCTGATGCACCACAATCAAGAAGCAATGTCAAAATAGATGCATTGAACCTCTCATTTAGGCATACCCTATCCTTGCCTCATATTAACGTCAAGATAACATTAGCCATTCGGCTTAGCATCGTATTGGCACTAGTTAGCCGCAATAGCGCTAAAAGTGCTAACTTTCCTGGTGTTAAACCCTAGCACCTGAAAGGTGCCAACTAACCAAAAATGGTCTTAGCTAGTACATTTTATCTTAATAATGCCTTAGCTCGCGTATTGTCAGGTTGGCACCTAAACCATAGCACCAAAATGATAACCCTAATTTTAGCAAAAAAACGTTAGCTTTTGGCCGTGACGCCCTTGCCACTAACACCCTTGTAAATAACGCCCTTGCTTGCTTGGATAGCGCCCTTGCTGCGCTAATGCCCTTGCTTGCTTGCGCTAGCGCCCTTGTTGTGGATAACGCCCTTGATTTTGGCTAGCGCCCTTGATCTTGGATGACGCCCTTGATGCTGAGATGCCCTTGGTGCTGACATTATTGTCTTAGCTCTGATGCATTCCTAGCAAAACCCAACGCGCCTCTAATGCTAGCAATCCTCAGCCATATTTAACGACTTAGTTACAAGCATATTTGTAACCTCAGTGTTAACTATACAATTGAGTAAAAACTTCAAACCTCCTTGGTGCTAGATTCCTAGACCTAATACAATTAATATTTAGCAAAAGTGTGCATGTTGGTCTTACTCCTGAGACGTTAGCACACTAGCCTTTTACGTTAAGAGAGTTAGCACCTTCTTATTTGCTCTAAGTAGCTAGTGTTAGCTTTTCTAGTTACTTTCCTCAGAAATATGCCTTTCTTCTCAATATAGGTCATACATTGAGTCTTATATGAATTCTAGCAGGTTTCCTTGCTCGAGGATCCCTTCATAACAATTGGCCTCAAAAACCTCTCAGACTGATGATAAGTCGTTTCTAAGCTAATAATTAGCCATTAAATATGCCATGTTACTTTCAAACACTAAAATTCCCAGACTCGATACTAACCAGTCTGGATATCAATCAAGTGAGTCGCACAACTTACCTCACTGACTTAGCAGGTCATTTGACTTGACTTGACTTAATCAAAACCATGATGGTTTATAATTCAACTATTTTCATAAGATATCAAGTACAACATGTGGGGATTCTCATTGGGGTATTGGTCTGGCGGTCTACGACATCGTGAGTGGTGAAACAACCCCCACGAACAAGAAGGTAACAAGAAGTGGGCGGTTAAAAAACAGTTGAGAGGATGAGGACTAGTGGTCAGACAGGTCTTCCCTACTTTCCGGGCACCACCCACTAAAATCATCACTTCTCTTTGTCTTCTTAACTTCCACGATTTACGAAATATCAGTGTGTCCTCTTCAAACTATAAATAAGTAATTTTTATCTATTTGAAACAAGACAGAACGAGACAACCACATAATCAGTATGAAGAAACCAAAACCTATAGAATTAGCGATTCCTTTACAGAGAATCCATTCTTCTTCACACACTACTGATACTTCTCAACCTTCTTTGCTTCCCTCCCCTAAGACCTACCTAAATCCTTTTCCATCTTTGTAATCGAATCATGACGTGAACAGCCATTTCTTGGATTATGCTCGTCTTGTTCGAGCTTGATCTCTCGAACCTACTTGAAAATACCACTTTGCAGTACATTTGTTTCACCCTAAAACAGGGAGAAAACCAAAAAGGTTAAAGAGAATGAGAAGGAGAGGAAGATAGGGTGTTTAGAGAAGAAGGCAATGGAGAACTAAGAGAAATTTGTAGCTAATAAAAAGTAGAATGCTAGATCCCTTTCTCTTTGGGTGATTTGCTTATATTTGTTTCAAATTAGTATGATTTTGTATTGTTAGGCTTCTGGAATTTAGTTGTGTAAATTCATATCTCCGATCGATGATTAACTTTTTCCTATTGATACTAGAATTTTTTTTAAACCAGGCTTTTGGGGAGAAATTATACTGGTCAACAAAAGAAATAATTGCTTTTGTTGAATTTTTCTTTAACTTACGGCTAGGAAGTGTGTGTATTGACCCAACCGTAGACATAACTTACGGTCAAAAGTTTAAGTAAATCCAGTTGTAAGTTAACATAGATGAGTTGTCTACGGTTGGCTTTTGTGCTCGAGCCAGTCATAAGTAAAACTACAAGCAGTTATTATGCAGTTATTGTGAAATTTGAATTTGACTGACTCACCCAACGGTTTTTTTCTTTGAAAACCTAGTCTTTGGGTAATTAAAGTTATAAAAGGAAACATGTCCCTTTTAAACTCATTTTCATTCTTCACCTGTCCCTTTCAAACTCATTCTCATTATTCATCTGTCCCTTTCATTCTCTTTCTCATTCTCATTCTCACATGTCCCTTTCCAACTCATTCTCACCCATCTCTTTCAAGCACTAAATATGGTTACTTCATACACTAACGATGAAGATGTTGCCATTGTTAGAGCGTGAGTTACAACCACAAAGAACGAGTACGATAGAGCGATCATTACCCAAGGTAACCAAGATGTTGATCAAGACATTGACATGGATCAGACATTCGATTCTTGGTGGAAGTGTATGTTCATGATTTTTGTGGGATTAGACGGAAATCGTAATAATATGACGTTCAAACTCGTTAAGAAAAGGTTCGAGAAGCTATTTGAACGATTGGAAGCTTTGAAAAAAGAAATAAAAGCTATAAAAGAAGTTCATCCCACCAAATCTAGTGTGAAAAGATTAAGTATTACAATCAATAAGTCGTTCATCATAAACAGTTTTCAAACATACACTTACAATTGGTTTGTTTTTTCAGTGGGTGATGGCTCTCGAAAGATACAAAAGTATCCATGATAAAAAGTTTAAGCATGAGGATTGCTATCGTATTTTGGAAGAAAGTACATATTATTTCAACCTATATAATTAAGTGTTTAAGTGTGATCTAATGATCTATTCTATTTCATTTCCATTAGTTCTTCCTTTAATGTAACGCTTAAAAAGATGTATTCCTTTTCCTTTAATGTAACACTATGAAAGATGTATGCCTTTAATATGATAAAGAAAATGATTTTAAGAATTCCAAAATCAAACAAGCCTCATGGGAAATTACGGTCAGGCTTATTAAAAAACCTAGCCGTAGTAAGAAACTCAGGGTCACTTACAGCTAGATAAATGTTAAAAACTAGCCGTTTTTTCAAAACTCAGAGTCACTTACGGCTAGGTAAGTGTTCAAACCTAATCGTATTTTCAAAACTCATAGTTACTTACGGATAGATAAGTGTAAAAACCTAGCCGTAGGCTACTCCTAAGGTTTTTACGGTTGGTTTTTGTAATATTCCCAACCGTAAAACAAACATAAATTGCCGGACACCTAGCCGTAAGTGTCCCTGAGTTGAGTTTTTTTTATTGAATCACTTAACAATAAAAAAAACCCATACAATCCATTCATTCAAGCAGTCCAAAACTAATAAGAGCTTTATTCAAGTTATATTAAGAAATTCATATTCATAATAAAAAAACTAATAAAAACAAAGGCAAAGTTCAAATCCATAATCAACAACACTACAACAAAGTAAGTCTTAGATAGCAAAAGATAGAAACACTAAGGTTCAACTAGTCCATAACTCATTCATCCACTACGACAACATTCTCTTTGACATCCTCCTCAGGTTGATCTATCTCTTTAGTTATCTCCTTAAGCCCTTGTAGAAGTGTTCTTTGTTTCCAACACTCAATGAATCTCCAACTTCATTGGAACGACTCAAGTTTTTGACCAACCCCTTTGTTCGATTCCTAAAAAAATCACAAGCAAGCAAAAAATGGTGAAAATTTAGTTTCACAATTATTTTTACGGCTAGGAAAAACTACACGACCCAACCGTATCTAGGTTTACGGTTGGAAAGTTATGATTTCCCAACCGTAAAAATGGCCTAAATACCCAAGTACTCTAAAATCCAGATTAGTCTACAACTAGAAAAATAAATCGTAGAGTACCATTTACGGTTGGGAGTTTATCTTTTCACAACCGTAAAATAAATCTACGACTGGGAGTTCATCTAATCCCAACCGTAATGATTGATTTACGGTTGGGAAATTATGTCGCCCTAGCCGTATACATCTCAGAATGGGGGAATTTTAAACCCTAACTTCATCAATCAAACCATTTTTTCCAATAAAAACCTAATATAAACGATGGATTTTTCGATTCTTACCTAATATCACCTATTTTTGTAGGATTCACTGGTGATTGAATTTCTACATTCACCAAATCTTTATTCTCTGCATCAACAACGTTACCACTTCCTAATTCAGTCAATTGTGGATTCAAACTAACTCGCTCTGATCTTATTACTCTTGACCTGTTCATCTTAGCGTGAAGTTTTCTGAGAATCAACAAAGAAAAAAGTTTATAAAGGAAGAGAGATCAGATTGAGTTTTTTTTTTTCGGGTGAAGAAGGTGAAGAAAAAGAGGTGTTTATGTTTAGTTATTTCAGGTTAGGATTAGATTTAGGTTATTATGAGGTAAGGGTATGAAAGTAATAATACTAATAAAAGGGTAAAAATGACTTTTAAAAATAGATTAGGTCCCCATATTCATGATTTGGATATTTTAATCCACTGCAACCCCAGTGAACCAAAGTCTGCAGCCCGATAATAAGGTTCTAAATTAATACCTCTCTCAATTCTTTAATATGAGTGCAAAATACTATTTAAGAAAGTAATCGGAGACTTCAATTTTGTGCACACTTCTCTAAAGATTGTATATTTGACATGTTTATTTGATTGGTTGAATAATTAACTGATGACCCCATTATTATCCATGTTTAGAATCTCGACCCTTGTTATATAAATTCCTAAATTAAATCATCAGTGGAGATTAACATGTCAAATATACACTTATTAGAGAGTGTGCGTGAAATCAGACTCGTAAACAGAGATAGTGGAAGTATATTCTTTGAAAATTTATATGAAAAATTTGTCCAAAAAAAAACGGATGGATATATAATTTCTTTTTAAAAGATCTATGTTTTATGGGACGAAAATAGTAGTAGTGTATCATAATGTCACCAACTAATGGGGTTATAAGGGTGTATGTGTCCTTCGACTATACCAGAATGAATCTCTCTCTCATAAAAAGAAACTGGAATACACGCATTTGCATAATAAAGAGATAGATTTAAGCATCTATAAGACTATAAGACTGCGAATACTTTTATAAAGTCTTGCAGAATGCTGGTATTTTTGATTTAGGATTCTCTGGTCATGAATTCACTTGGAATAACAATAGAGAGGGATCAGAAAATATCCAAGAAAGACTAGATAGAGCAATATCTAATACTTCTTGGAATTTGCAATTTCCCAAAGCCTCCCTTAAGCACCTAGCAGCGGTGGGCTCTGACCATTGTCTAATAGACATAAACCTAGATAATGATTTTGAAAAACTAGGAGGAACATTTAAATACTATGACACTTGGTTTAGTGAACCTTCTTGTGCAAAGCTAATTCAGAATTCTAGAACCATTCCTTGGTGAATAATCCCTCTTACGTTTTAGTCTCAAATCTTAAGGATCTAGGGGTTATACTTTTAGACTAGAAAAAAAAAACAAATTTGACATTCAATTCAAAAATATTAAAGGACTGCTTAGACATTTGGTGAACAAGTCACTCTTACAGTTCAACAATTCTTTCAATCTGGTACTCTTCACCCTGATATTAATAAAACTAACCTTTTCTTAATCCCAAAAACTATAAATCCTAAAAACCCTAGTCAATTCATACCAATAGGGATTTGCAATATCGTTCATAAAATTATAGCAAAACTCCTTGCAAATAGAATCAAGCCCATTTGAATAACATAATCTCTCCCTTTCAAGTTGCTTTTCTTTCAAAAAGACAAATAAAAGACAACATAATAATAGCTCATGAGATCATTCACTCTTTCAAGAAAAATAAAGCAAGAACTGGAGGCTTGGGAATTAAAATAGATATGTCCGAAGCTTTTGATAGAGTTAACTGGGACTTTTTGCTATCTTCTATTCAAGCTTTTGGTTTCTGTAATGAGTTTTGTAACCTCATTAATGAATACATCCCAACCTCCTTTATTGTTGTTTTACTAAATGGAACATCTGGAACAACTTTTAACCTTTCTAGGAGATTGAGACAAGGAGACCCTTTATCTCCTTATCTCTTCTTAATTTGTATGGAAATCTTTTCCAGAATTCTTCTTTCTCAAGAAGATAGTAAACAAATCCATGGAGTTAAAATTTCATCTAGGAATGATCCTAGTTCTCATCTTTTCTTTGCAGATGGCTGCCTCCTGTTTGCTAAAGATGACCTTAATGAGTGCAAATATATTTTAACAACTATTAAAATTCTCAGTAAAGCCTCAGGATAATTAATAAATTTTGATAAATCAGGTTTATTCTTCAGCAAGAAAGTTCATCCTAAACACCAAAGAATGATGTCCAACTCTTAAAAAAAATTTAAAAAAAAGATCTTAAAGACTCTTATCTAGGAGCCCTTTTCTTCATAGATATATCTAAAATAAAAACTTTTGAATTTTGATTGAAAAAATGGACCAGAAAACTCAAGGGTGGAAAATTAAAGTTTTGCCTCAATCAAGTAAAATGATGCTTAATAACTTTGTTCTATCTAGCATGCCAATTTTTTTAAATGGAGTGTTTTATAATACCTAAAAAGATAACTCATAAGATTAATGCAATACAAAGGGATTTTTAGTGGCGGAAAGAAACAAATTCTAAATGATTCTACCCAAATCATGGTTTTGTCTTAGGAAACCAAAAAATAAAGGAGGTTTGGGATTCAGGGATGCACATATAACAAACTTAGCCATGATAGCTAAATTGGTATGGAGACTTCTAACTGAACCTAAATCCTTATGGGCCTCTCAACTAAAACAAATGTACTTCAAAGAGTTCTGCTTTGAGAGAAAAAAGACCTTCTTCCAGTTCTTGGATCTGGAAATGAATTAGTAAGGGTATCAATCTTATAGAGCAATTTAGTATCTGGGAAGTAGGAAATGGTATGAACATTAACATTTGGGAAGATAAATGGGTCCAGGACCTAGATACTAACCTTGTGCAATTTAAGAATAATAACAACAATTTCTTAACACTTGTGGCAGACTTGATTGACCCTGCCACAAAAAAGTGTAATTCGATCTTAATAGCTTCTCTTTTCCCTACCAACATTATAGACAAAATCTTCAAAATTAGAATTTTCCCAACACAACAATAATTCTAAACCAGACATATTAAGATGTTTGCTGACAACTTCAGGAGAATTCACTGCAAAAACTATGTATGAAAAACTCAATAAATCTTGAATCAACTCTAATAACCTTAATTTGACAGATAAGTTCTGGAAGGACTTTTGGAAGTTAGAAATTTCACAAAGAATATAAATCTTTGGATGGAAATGCCTATAAAATGCCCTCTTTACAAACTTTAAACTTAGTAGATTTATGAAAAACATCTTTGCAATTTGTTCATTTGGGTGTGATTCAGAGGAAACTATGGTACATCTCTTTTTTAACTACAACTTTGCTAAATCTGTTCGGGCTATGGAGCTAAATCCCGTATCATTTAATTTTGATAATTCTACTTCCTTTCTAGACATTTGTAGTTCCTGGATAGAAAACAACAATTCTATAATATCTTTAGAATTAATATAAACTAAAATGCGGTTCATTTGGAAAGAAAGGTGTAATAGAGATTTCCAAGGGAACCAGTCTTCTGTAAATCAAATAGCTATGAGTATTAAAAGGCATTTAAGTTTCTGGAATACTTCTGACTTAGACAAGAACAGAAAATCTAAACCAAATCAGAAACAACATAATGATAAAGATAAATGGAGATTACCTGAAATAAGAAAACACAAATTAAATGTAGATGCAACTTGGTTAGACAAGACTCTCCCTCAGGCTTTGATATAATTCTTAGAAATGATGCAGGTGACTTTGAACAAGGAAGAGCAGGACCATCATCAACAACAAATCCAGAAGAAGCAGAAGTTGTAGGAATTCTCTCAGCGACGCAGTGGGCTTTAGGGAGAAAATTTAACAATTTCAGTATCGAAGGAGACTGTAAGAAGCTTTTTGATTTTCTTAATGGAAAACAAATCTCGATTTCTTGGAGGAGTGAAGCCATATTAGAGGAAGCTAAGAGACTCACCAATCTCTGTTTAAATTTTGAAGGCTTCAATTTTGTCCCAAGAACGGCAAATAGAGTAGCAGATGTTCTGGCAAAGAAAGCCAATTTTTTTCCTTGTAATTTGGATTGGAACTGTATCCCTCCAATTTGTATTGAACAATTATTAGTAGTAGATAAATCTAATGCTAGGAAGTACACACAAACTCCTATGTTAGATGGCTCTACTTCCTTTGTAAAATGGGTTCCTAACTCCCTTAGTTAGTTCTTTTAATGAATTCCTAATTTATATATATATAAAAGTATGTTTCCATGTGAAACTATTTCCATTGTCCCTAAATTGTACCCTCACTACCTTGTTCCACACGAACATGTTATTATCTCATCAATTTCATTCATACATTTCTAAAATATTTGTTAATTCATCATCATCAGCAAGCATGTGAGTATAAAAACATTAAAAGTGAGATAAAAACTAAATTAAAGAAGATAAAACAAATACAGGATATGTTATATCGTCCAGGTGGTACTTCACAAAAAGTATATCTACGTTAATTTTTGGTGGAAAAAAGCACCAAATCATGTCCCACATTTATCGCATCCTTTTATCCCACCTCAAGTCGGTCGGACTATGTTTCTTTGTCATATCATGTCGTATAATACCAATCTGTAATCTTAATTCTTTCCTACTTGTTTCCTTTAGATATGAGAATATTAATTTCATTATAATCACATCTTATTGTCTATCTATAGACATTATATAAATGAGAATGGGATTAATAAAATGATCTCCCTCATGAGTCTGATCCCACAAAGGCCATATGTTTAAGGGGTCATCGAGGATGAAAATATTTTGAGTCTGGTGTTTAGCAATGCTACCTCTGTTGAGGATGAAAATATTTTTATGATCTTAAAAGATTTCAGCACAACCTCTGGTCAACTAATAAATATGGAGAAATCGGGCATTTTCTTTAGCCCGAATATTCACCAGAACACAATAGATAGTATGACTAGAATACTAGGGGTAAATAAGATCTCTCTCAATGACAAATACTTAGGATCTGCTTTGTTTACCCATGTGTCTAAACTCAAATCTTTCCAAAAAGTTGTTGAGAGAGTAGAAACTAAATTAACAGACTGGAAAGGCAAAACTATTTCTATTGCTGGTAAATTTACGATGATACATACCTATTCTGCTATTGTGGCTTCTTTTCAAATGAATTTCTTTAAAATTCTTGTTTTTATAACTAAAAAAATAGACAGGCTGCAGCATGATTTCTTTTGGGGAAAAAATGAAAATGGTAGTAAAGGTATATACCTAAAAGCTTGGATAGGTGTGTGTAATCCTAAAATCTTAGGGAGAATGGGTTTTGTGAACACCAAGGTGTTAAATGAAGTTATGCTTGCTAAGGAGAATTGGAGGTTGTTAAAGGAACCAAATTCTCTATGGGCGCAGATCTACAAGCACAAGTACTATCCATATAACAATATCTTGGATATGACCAATGCTTGTCCTACGACAGACTCATGGGTCTGGAAAAACCTCAATAAGGAGGTGGTTTTGATAGCGGAGAATGTGGAGTGGGAGATAGGGAATGGAGCAAGGATTAAAGTATGAACGGATAGGTGGTATCCACGGCAGGAGGAACTACTTGTTGAACCAACAAATGAGTTACCAAGAATAACACTTTTAAAAGAGCTGATGAACTGTGATGAAGAAAAGTGGGTTTGGAATACAAATAAACTTCATCAGTACCTGGAAGAAAGTGTGGTTAATATTCTAATGAGACTAGAAATTAAAAAGGAGAGGGAGGATAAAATAAGGTGGAAACTGAAATCAAACGGGAAATTCACAACAAAATCCCTATATGGGAAGATGATTAGAAGGGGATACAATGAAAACAAGGTTCAAACTCAGTTCTGGAATGAAATATGGAAGATAAACATACCACCTAAGTAAAGGTTTTTATCTGAAAATGTGTGCAATCCATCCTTCCTCTAAATGAAAGAATAGGAAGGATTCTGATGCATATAGATAAAAAATGCCCCGTGTGTGGGAAGCAGGAAGAAACTCTTACCCATACCTTTATGAACTGTGAATTTACTTTATCTGTTTACAATGTTATAGGGCTGAATATAAACACGATGCTAGATGAGTATGATAATTTCTATCTTTGGTTAAAAAATTGGTTTGATAGGAAACATAAAAATCAAGTAGAAATGATAAAATGGCCTGAAATCTTGGCTACTGTATATGGGAAATATAAAAGGAAAGATATGATTTAGTGTTTAGAAAAATAAAGCTAAGTTCTGTTAGAACAGGTTTCAACATAACTAGAATGATATGTAGCATTAGAAATTCACTAAGAGATACAAATCAGGATGATAATCTTGTAGTTACAGAAAGAAATCACTTGTGTAATGTTGAGTTGTCCACTTTAAAAGTTTCGTTGTTTATTACTTTGAGTAGTAATAAGCTTAATGGGGGATTGGCTCTAATAACTTCTAAGCAGGAGGCTACCTTGGAGCAAGGTGTAACTACATCTCAGGAATTACAAGAGAAGATGTAGAGGAGGAGGCAGCTTCTACGAAAATCCAATGGTTACACCAGCTCAATCACTCTGAGGTTCAGCTGGAGAGTGACAATGGGAAAGTCATGGAAGCTATCAGAAAAAAAGATAATAAAGGAAAGAAAAAAGACTCAAGAGTTGCATGCATGCAACAATAAATACTATAATCTTGGTATCAAAGGGATAAACAATCTAAGTGCAATCCTAATTTTGGAAAATCTATACCCGGTAAGATTAACTAAATTTTGTCTCTAGAAAAAACTCACTAGTTTGTGGGATGAAAGTGCAGTTTCTCCCCTTTTAACTAGGTTATGTAATATAAGCACTGTAGCTTTGAATGGACGGTAACCTCAAGGTATTTTCCTGGTTTATCTATTAAAAAAAAGGGGGGTTATCGAGAGTGTCTTCTCTGACCCATTCTTTTATCCTTTAATGATTGTTCTCTTTTATTTTTCCAAATGACTCTACAAACTTATTCATATAGGCAGTATGTTTATTCGTAACTTGACAATTGCCACTCAAACCTGAGTAGTATGTTTTTATTCAGATGGTAGAAAAAAGTTAAAGCGACTTTATAACTTCTGATATCACGGGATGGTCACAGTTACCGTTTATAATTCAAGACCTGAGTCCATTGGTCGATTCTTCACGGACCGCTAGAAAAAAAATCGAGATACAAAACCGCCACTCATATGGGGTGAACGATGGGCCCCAGTAATAGGTTTAAGAATTGGAGGACTAAATAAATTTTATAAATTTGATGGAGAAATTAGGAAACTCAACTCTAAGAGATGAAAGACTTAACATGAAATATAAATAAAATTAAGAAATAGTTATAAATTTTAAGAATTTTGGGGTTAGAGCCAGGTCTAGACAATTTCTAGTTCCGCCATGGTGGGCCCACTTTCTCAGAGGGATTTGTAGGGGTGATTTTGGGTCCCACCACTACATGAGTTGGCTTTTTCTCTCAGTTTTTTTCATGGTTCATGCAGGTTTATGCAGAACTTTTGGTCTTGAATCTCACAAGACCTCTTATATATTAGATTTTGTTGATTTTTTGTCGGACTTTGTGATAGACTAGTGGTTAAAAATATCATCATTTATAAAAAAAACTGGTTATTAGGACAAGCCTTACAGAGTTGGTTAATTGGCTAAATAAAATGCTATTATAGGCTTGTCAGATTGCCAGGTTCATTTGACGAACAAGTAAATTTGAGAATTTGCGAATCACGACAAACCAATTAATTTGAGAGTTTGTCCTTAGTTGAGAAATTCATTTGCCAATCCATGTGACTTGTCAAATTGGTTTTCTTTTTACAAATTCCAAAGGATGGAAACAATCTATGGGCACGCGATGGAAGCAATCTATAGGGACACGACTAAAACGGAGGATGTCATTTACCTTTGCCATTTTTATAAATTTAATTTTTTGCACCCTCCTACAAAAAATGTGAAGTAATAAACCAATCTCATTATCAATTTTCTCATATTCTGTTTCTAATTTAATTATAATTTAAAAGAGGCACTCACTCATATATTCGTATCTAATCTAATCCTAAAGATTAGTATATCCAAAACAAGGGATGTAAGTAACTAATATTAACAACTTTGAATGAAAATTTGTTAGAGTTATTATTATTTTTTAATAAAAACGGATTATTAATTAGAATCAGGTAAAATTGTGTTTATTGTAACTAATCAAGTTAAAATAAAAGGGTTTTAGTCTGATAGAGTCCTTCTAAGTCAATTGGTATAAAATTAAAATTAATCTTTCATCACGTTTTTTCTTGTGTTACACAAGATTATTTTTTTTGTCAAATATTAAGCTTTCGTTTTTTTATCTATTATATTGAAAACTTCTTTTTTATTTAAATTATACATGTTAAAAAAAGATATTAATCTGATTTTTATAACAAGTAAGAAATTTGTTAAAAGTTATTAATAACTAATTATCTTTTTCCTTTTTCAAAAACACTATATATATTTTAGGTTTAGAATAGATACGAGATGCCCTTTTTAGATTATAATTAAATTAAAATAAATAAAAAGTAATTTAATAATATAAGATAACGGTTTATTTGGGACAACCAATATAATTGGTTTGTATGTGCACACTCTTTAAAAAAGTAGGCACAAAATGAAACTCGTTGAACTATTATTTTTGGTGTAGATCAGTGTAGTCGATTTCAGCCGATACGATTGAAATCTCGTCGGTATTATCGGTATCGGGATTCACCCGATACGAAACAGGCTATATCGCTGATATGGTATTTATCCAAAAATATCGGCCGAGATGGACCGGTATGGGTTGACCGAAATGACCAAGATGGGCCGGTACGGTCGAAATTAGGGTTTTCAATTTAAAAAAAAATTCCTTATCCTTATTCTAGGGTTTTCAATTGTTCCTCATGTTTTTTATGGTATTTTAGAAAAATGAGTACTAGTTTTATATCTTAATAGGTCCAATATGGAAAAAAAACGTTTGATATAATAATTATAGGTATAAAATGTGTGGACCGATATTTACCGATATTTGAAACTAAAATCTTCCGATACAAAGATGTACCCGTGTATTGCTCTCAATGAGTACAAACTGAAATCCAATATTGACTACATTGGTGTAGATATATCCTTGCGTGATTGGACTGTTTAATTTAAAGCTAAGTAGGTTAGTCTGATAAGGGGTGTATAAAGGATAAAAAAGTTTTAAGTTATATACTTTTATCTTAATACTTAAACCTAAAACTAATAATTGAATTTTCGTTTCATATAAGCCTAGAAACTATAACTTGAGGCTAGTCTTCGATTTTCTTATAATATCATTCCCTCGTTTGTTTGTTCAAACCAAGATCATTGATAATTGATGCTCAAAAACTAAATCACTGTTGATTCATTATATAATGATGTCACGGTTTAAACAAAAAGGTATCTTAACGATACAGATTGCAGAGTTAGAAAATTTGCACAACCGATATAACTTTTAGTTAATCAAGAAATTAAAGAATAAGTTTAGGAAGAATAAGGATCGCCGAATTAATATGACGTAGAAAATTCCTAAATCCAAAAATAGCCAAAATAAGGTAACGTATCAACTATATTCCTTTCGATTAGATGTTTAATTGATTTTATTCGTTAAAATTGCCTAAAAAGTTAAATAGGTTTTCCATTTTTTATCACAGTCGGTAGTTCTTTGTAAACGAAGATAATCAAGAACAATCTACAAGCGATAGACGAAACCATTGTTGATTATTCTTGATATATACGAAAAGCACCAACAAAAATCGTCAGGGTTTTATATAACCTAGCTGATTATTTTTTAACTATAAACCCAAAGTTTTTTTTGTTAAAACATGCCAATATCGACCGTCGACCATATAGATAGTGTAAACCCTTGACGATTGTGATGAAAAATTTGGCATCTATAAAAGGCCATTATTTGTTCTTTATTCATCTATTGATGTTAAATTCATTCCTATTGTCTGAAAATATGCAATCAATCGGCAAGAAATTATACAACGACTGCCGATTATGGTTTGTAAAGGTTGCAATCTACTGGAAATTATGACTTACATCTTATGATTGAATCCTTATAGTTTTTAACGGAATATCCTTAACAATAGAGATAGCCGATTATAGGTTGTAATGTTTGCATATATAGTTATTTATCTTTGTCAAATCTTGCGTAGATTCTAATTTCATGAGTATAACGAGACTAGGTACTGGAGGAGATAGATGTATAAGAAAAGTTTTTGAAAGATTTGATAATGACACATGTAGTAAAATTATCTTAAAGATTTTCACGGCATGTCTAATCATCTCTTATTTATAAAAAAAATCCTAAAACAAAATGCTTGCATATACAAGCATTTAAAAAAAGACTCTTGCTATTTGCAATCCACTATTCTTATTAACCAATCCATATACTTAAATAATCCAATTTTTTTAACATTTTTATTAGTACAATCCTATGGATTGTATTTAGTTTTTATAACTTTTAAAAACACACCTAATCTAATTTCTTCATCTTCTCCAACACATATATGTGTTGAAGAAGATTTACCTAAATTTGGAGAAAATTGCACCGCTGACCATTTGGTACGCACTCTTATGATTTACAGGGTTTATGAACATGTTATTTATAGATTAGATATAAGAAACTAGAAATAGAAAAGGAAAAGAAAAAGGAAAATAGATTGGATTGGATTCATAAATTTTACTTTGATTTGGTTTTTGAAAAATAGTAGAATTTTGTTTAATTTTTTATTGGATTTTATTAATAATAATGGTGGATTGGAAATAGCAGGATTCTAAAAAAAAAAACCCATAAGGGTTTTATAGACTTAAACAATTGGAAAATTAGTTGTAAGAAAACGTCCTATCTGATCATAGTAAGATAAGGTAGAGGATGAAATCAGTAGCGGAACTAGAAACCAGCAAAGGGTGGATTTGAAAAATATTTACCAAACCTAAATTTAGATTTTATATTTTAAAAAAGTTTAAATAGATTTATAAAAAAAGGTTTTTTGGGCTTTTAGGAGGGGCTACAACCAGGGTAAGTCAGACTTTGGTTCCGCCCCTGGATAAAATTATCATCAGCAACATCTTATACATCAATGCATTTAAGTACCAACGTCATTGAAGATAAGTGAATGGTAAGAGGTTTTAGTATTAACATTCTCCCAATACTGAAACCTCTTACCAGTCGTTTGTTTTCTATGACATCAGTAGGCTTAGAAACCTCCAGTAATCATATTTAACATAACTAATTGGATTTATAAACGTCTATGTTCTAATTAGCGATATTGTTAATCTAGGTCACTCAATAAAGATCCAAAATAAGTAAAGGCTTTGAACCGAGAATTGATCATCTCCCCCTATTGTCAAATCCAGCATGACTTGACTGGTTAGGCACTCTTGGAGGAAGGCAATAGTGAATGTACGAGCCCATGTTTTTTCGGAATAACCGGTGTTAGCAAGAAGGGGAAGGATCCCCTACTAGCTAATATCTGTTGGTCACGGGTCGAATTAGAGTACTTCAACTAGGAAGCTGAAATCCTACTTTTGATTTCTGCGCAAATCTCGTAGCTCCCTTGCGCTTGAAAATCCGGGACTCTTGGGAGCATAGCTTCAAACTTGATACCTTCTTTTAGAACAGACATTACATAAGTCAATTCTCATTTTGATTCACTAAGGAAATGAGAGAAATCAAACAGCAGAGTTCCCCAACAGCATAGAGCTTGGGAAGTTCGGACCCGGTCACGACCCGACACTCAATTACTAGTGTCGATGTAGTAGTTTTTTCTATTAGTTGCAGACTTCTTCGTAGAGTAGGCGTTGTCTGCTATCAATTCCATGAAAATTCCTTTTCATGCAAGGACAGGTTGGTTCAAGGAGCTTCAACAACTAATAAGGATAGCTAAAGGAAGTGCCTGCTCGATGGCTCTCCTACTGAAGAAGTCAAGAAACCGAACTTTTGACTAACGCCTTACCTTGAATCGAACTTCGAAGCGGACCTCTGGAAAGGAATTTACCTTGGCCAGTATCCATCTGCAGTTTCACTGCTTTTCCGGTCTCGTACTTACCCCGTGAAAAAAAAATGTCCTTTGTTAGACTGCCAAACTAACTAAGTCTCTGGCACGGCTACCGACACTACCCCAGACGTGATATAAGGCGGCAATAAACGATATGGCTGATGATACCGAGACCAGGCAGAATGAGAATATAAACCTCTGGATGCCCGAAGAACCAAAAGAGATGCTGGTATAAGATAGGGTCTCCTCTTCCAGCAGGATCAGAAAAGGTTGTATTAAAGTTTCTATCGGTTAATAACATCGTAATTGCACCTGCCAGTACCGGGAGGGATAATAAAAGGAGGAAGGTTGTCACTAGAACGGACCACACAAAGAGGGGTAATCTATGCATAGTCATTCCAGGTCCACGCATGTTGAAGATAGTGGTTATAAAATTGATAGAACCAGTTCTCGAGCTGGGAAACCAACTTCAAAAGAGGCGCTTTTATTGTTCCTTTTTCTTACTTTTTAATAGATATTTAAGGAACTAAGGCAGCCGAGGGATCGGTCACGAAATTGCTTATGTGATGGGGAACCTTGTCCCATCGATAGGGAAGCATAATAAATCCTTCCTTAGAGCAGTCGGTTCTTGTGAAATACCATATGGAAATCTGAGTTCCTGGTTCGTGAACAGTAGTTGGTGCTCTCGAAAAGGCGGAATTAGGTCCATCAGGTCTATCAGTTACATCAGGTGGGTCAGCTTGCAGTGAAAGCGGAGATCCTTCTAATGATGAGTTAGCCGGTCCTGGAACATTAGTTGGTGATCCTAGAGCTAGAGATCCTGGGGAGCAACTTCCCCTTTTGTTTGTAGCTGAGTTCCGTAGTTAGCAAGGCACAGTACTGGGGCCCCTCTTATCTATGTAGTGATTTGTGCCTTTGGTTTGTTTGTCACTTCCTGAAATTCAATTTTCATAAATCCATTTGTCACTAAATCAAGTTCATAGTGTCTAACTAGTAAACACCGATAAGTACATGTCAAACCCATAGGAAATGGGGGAAATACCACTAACCAGACACAATATGCATTTTTCAGAAATACAGTGAAAATCAAGAAAAATACACTAAAATAATTCAAATACAATAAGGAGATCAATAGCAAGAGTCTATCGATTCCCCAACAATTTTATTCGATACCCCAATTATTTTTATTTAGTATTGAAGAGAACTCGTAACTCGAAATATGTGTCCATCTCTTTGTTCTATTGTTATACCTATTATAGATATAATTTCTCTAATATTATTTGTATCCCATAAATATAATCCATCAAAAAGAAACACTTAACCTAAGCATAGTTTGCCAAACCATAATAGCAAACAAATTACTAAAACTTTATGTTATAAGTTCACATTTATTATTTGCATCATATAAGCATAATCCATCAATTGATTCAACCTAAGCATGGATAATCAAACACTGAAATATATAAAAATTACAAAACCACACAATTTATACACTAGGACTTTTGTATCGTACAAAGACTATGAAGCAACAACAACTTTTCTTTATAAAAATCATAAAAAACCTATTTCTAGATTTTGACAATTTTATTTATATTAGCTTATATGCTGAAAGTGGTTTCTGCTATAAAACCGTAGCTACACGTTCTAACAATGCACGACCATGAATTTCTTAAAATCGATCAAAATATTTATATAAAAAAATAAAAATAAATAAACCGTTGTTGAAGTTGGATTTCGACGAATAGTCTTTTTCCTCTTCTCTTGTTTTATGCTCTCAAGGTCTTCAAGGCAGTCCAGTAGTCGCACCATCCTTATCTTCTCTGCCTACCGTTGTCAGAACAAAGAAAAGTAGATCTCTTTTTCTGTCAAGCACTGAGTCAATATTTTATCAAAAAAAAAAAGCACCGAGTTAATTAAAGACCTTCTTCCCTTGATCCAATCACGTGTATGCCCATTGAATCCGGCCCATACATCCAATCTGAAGCTAAGTAGCTAACAATATTTAGAACGATTTTTTGGGGACCCCTCGTAATTTGAGGGGACCGTTCCCCCTATTTTGTTAAGGTTATTAGGAAATAATTCTTGGCTTCCCATAGCCATATAATTTTACTAATGGAAAAAATACTCTCACTTAATTAGGAGGTAATACTTAGAGTTAGTTAAACTTAATTAATTTTAAGTGTTAGATGAGATTAAATATTGTTGTGTTAGATAGTGAATGTGTTCTTTCCCAAAACTCAACCCCAAAATTAGGGGGGTTTTCGAGATTACCAGGACCACCACGAAGAAGATGAAGATTATAATGTTTGGGATACCCGGGTATATTTGTTAATGTGATTTTGGCTTAAATTTTGTGAAAATATCAAACTTTATAGCTTGGATTCGGCAAGCTCGATAGAAGTTCGTCTAGTATAATGAAGAACACAGATAGTCGAACTATCTGAGTTCATGGTAGCAGCCGAACTATTAGTTAAAACTACTGGTAATAACCGAACTTAGCTGGTAGTAATACTAATGGTAGTAGCCAAACTGAGATGTTCGGTTAGGACTTTAACAGAGTTCCAAACCGAACAATATGACTCTTAACCGAACTTTCAATATAACAAAGAATTTTATCAACTAAAAAGGTTCGGCTATCTCGATAATAGAATTCTATAACCAAACATTTTCAATTTACAAGGTTATTTTATGTTAGAAGTTCAGTTAAACACTATTTATTGAAGGAAGCCGAACATTTATGATTTCACCAGGGATTGTTGGTGTCAGAAGTTCGGCTAGGTTTAATATTTTACTCCATATCCGAACATTAATCTGGATTGTGCAATTCTTAGCCGAACTTATTCTCTCTAGCCGAACATTTAACAACCCACTAGGGATTGTTGGTGTCAGAAGTTCGGCTAGGGTTGATATTTTCCTCCCTAGCCGAACATTACTATGGAGTGTGCAATTCTTAGCCGAACTTATTCTCTCTAGCCGAAAATTTAACAAAATATCAAACAATTTATCATGTAAAAAGTTTGGCTATCTCGATAATAGGATTTAATAACCGAACTTTTCTTTTAACAGCCGAACTATTTGTTTGGTTTGTTATGTAATAGGCTTTATGAACCAATTTTTTTTACTGAACTTACGAAATTTATTAACTAAAGTATCAAACCAAGTTACGAAGTATTAACATCAAATACAAACCAACTAACGAAATTCAAACCATGTAATTGTTCTAAAATACTGAATTCAAACACCCATTCACCACGTTGACGATTGCGACGAACTCTTTTACCATGTCCAAGTTCTTCGTCGGATAAGGTCTCATTTCCACTTGGTTCCAACATAGTAGTAGCAACCACACTTGAGCTTTCCCCACTTGGTCCCCTTCTAGTAGTAGCAACAACAGTTAAGCCTCCCCCTTATACACAACTCCTCTTGGGCGCTTTCTCTTTGATCAGCTCCACCTCATTGTTCGTTATGACCTTGTCCCATTCGTTGTAAAGGGATGTTTGTTCTTCAGTCGACATAGGGTCTCCCATGCGAATTTTAGCCATCATTTTCCTCAATAGCTTCCTACCCGCCTTAACCTATTCAAAGTTAAACATAAAAATACATTATTTTAGATCAAAGTTTATAAAACTTCGAAAAACTTAAGGAGAATAACATTATTTATTTACCACACTCTCCAAAGCTTTCGCCATATCTTCGCCGCAAGTAGGCGTCTTCCCGGTTTCAACTCCCTTATCCTTCGTCTTTGCCTTTCCTTTCGCCTTATCCGCTTTAGCCTTTTAAACATGATTTATAACATAGTGATGAGTAATACCTTGATACCAATCCATGTACCCTTGTCCATAGGCCCTTTGGGTACCCTTCTCCAAAGATATACACTCATCTGAATCAATAATGTACTCAGCTATGTTGTTCCATATCTCTGGCGTTGGGTCATGATAGGGCTTAAAAGAATTGGCGGTGTTCTTGGTACCCCTTATCTTTAATTTAAAGTTTTCATTATCCACAGTTGGGATAATCTGCACACAAGCGAGCTGGCGAAATACTCTTCGAGGGTTGTACATTGAGTAACCGCCATGGAAGAATAATGGCCCATAGTAAGCCGTGACTGGCGAAATCTCAACCTCAGCAAAAGATTAGGGGTGAAAAACTACTTCTTTCACTCTCAAATCATCCAACTTTCTTCTCATGTATGCCAACGGATTCTCTTTAGCCTTCAACTGTGTGCGCTTGAACTCGTAATTTTCGTCCGTCGGTTGCCCATCTTTTCAACCTTTCTTCTCATCAGGAAACTTCATTAAAGGGAAGTGGCCGTATACCCACTCATAAGGGAAAAAAATTAAGTTTAACAAAATTTCGGTTATAACAAAAATTCAATTCTCAGAAAAATGAGAGTGTAGTAGACTACGATTACCTGGAAGAGAGTGTAGCAGCCTCCGATTTATAAAGTATTAATCTGATTAGCGCTCCTAAGTTGGTCTTGAAGGAACGCAAGAACCGCAGTGCCCCAAGAGTAATCATTAACCTCTTCGAGGGGATGCAAAAGCTGAAGAAAATTGACATCTACCCTGTTTCCAAAAGTGTCGGGAAATATAAGGCTGCCTAGATGATACAACAAGTAAGCGGTGACATGTTGCTTAATATTCTCCTCGTCCATCACTGACTCTCCTCTCTGTACTTTCTTTCTTGTCCCCCCGAATTCCCTCTTTAAAACGACCAACTTGAACTTCCTCATCTTCTTGATCGGACGACCCTTCTCATCAACCTCCATCAACTCCATACCAGGTTTAGGCTCCTTAAAAGAGCGTCTGAACTCCATCTTGGTCTTACTTCAGCTCCACCCTAGCGTCTTCTCCGCTAACACTTCTAGATCTTCAAAACTCATCTTACTTCAGGAGCGATACACATCTCACCAAAAGGGAGGTGGAAAGTATCTGTCTCTGGGTAGAACCCTAGGAAAACGCTGAGACGGTGACACTATCAAACTCGGCGCGAGCATAATGGATTTAATACCACAGAACACATGATTTGACTCTCTCCAGCACCTATGGACATTCATCCTCTATATCCAATGAAACCGCCTTCTGGCGTCTCAAAAGTCTAGTCGTATCGTAATGATCCTATGAAATTAAAATAATTATTGCCTAACTAACACACGAAATCATAATTAAGAGAACATAATTAGGAAAAAAATATATATAGTTAAAATTTAATACCTTGGTCAAGTAGATTTTGGCGTCCCATGAGTGTTTGTAACCGAACAACACTTCGCCTCCATCTTCTGGCGTACCACGAGGTGGGTTAGTAAGAGTTAAACACAAATCATCATCAGGAATATGTCCGTATCTAACACAAGGTGCTTTAGGCGTCTTCTTCTCTTTAACAACAACAAGAGAAAGATTTAGTTGTGGATCTTCCTCATTATCTTCCTCTTCCTCGTCCTCATTATCTTCCTCTTGATCTTCCTCTTGCTCTTCCTCTAGCTCATCCTCAACTTCATGTTCTATCTCTTGGTTCACTTCACGGATTACAACTCCCGGTAACGACCCCGATTAGTAGCTTTAGATCCATGCTTATTTTTCCCTAGGTGTTTACCGTGGCGAGGGGTCGGAGTTCTAAGATCTTCCACCACCGTATGCTTAGCTTTACATTTCGACTTTCCCCTAAAAACAAAACAAAGACTACTTAACTAAATTTGAACAACAAAGCATGAAGTTGGGATAAAAAAGAAAAAAACTTCGGCAAAGAATAACACACAATCGAGTTAACCGAACAAAAAGTTCGGTCAACAATAAAAAAGTTCGGCTAACATCCATCATTTTTCCTCTAAAACAGTGTAATGTTCGGTTGGAATGTTAAATTTTGGAGTATAACCGAACTTTAAGTTTATATTTTGGACTAAAAAGTTCGGTTGAAAGAACAAATTATCGATATAAACGAACTCCTAAGTTCGGCTAAAAAAACTATAGAAAAAAGTTCGGCTAGCCCTAAAACTATTTCTCAACCGAACTGTTCTTCGTGTTCTTGAAAAACAGAATTTGGCTGACACGAAAAGGATAAAACACTATTTGTGTAGCCGAACTTTTATCTGAACCTATATTTTGAACCCTAAAAATCATGATTTCTGCTCGAATCGACAATAAAATACGCATGCAATAAAAGGGGTTTGTCGGGAGTTACCTTCTAATTTGCATGTTGGGTTGATTAGGAATTGGTTCTTCCGTTTGGGGCTCGATTTCGGGTTGAAAAACCGGCTCTTCAACTTCTTCTTGTGCTTGATTCGCTTGATTTGCAATCACCGCAATCCCAGGATTAGGTCGTACATCTCTTTTACAGTGTTTAACACGACTCATTTGTAGACGATAAGATTAATCGACGATGAAATTCGTTTATGGAAGATGAAGAGGGAAAGATGAGGATAAGAGAATTTGGAGAAAAAAAATCGGTTAGGTTAAGTTAGAAATTAGTTTTAGGATTTGATTTATATTTTTTTTGGTTTGGGGTGGTTATTTGGATGGTTATATTAGTTTAGGATATATTTGACAAAGGATAATTTAATCATTTTATCTATTAAAACACCTCTTAGTTTTGTAGGATATATGATCTAAATAGATAAGGATCCCCTGAAAAATGGACTCGTCTAAAAAAATCGTTCCATATTTATTCAAATAGGCCCACTTGAAAAATCCTTAATATCTGCAGCAGTCATTTTAGCTGCAAATCCGCGTCCGTCAGTGAGTTGCCTTTAACTTAGCGTGTGAGCTCCTGAACCATTCAGCAGTTAGTCATACGGCAAGACAATGTAAACTTTTCGGGACTTCCACACCAGCTATTTGTCCATACTTTCAGCTGTTATCTCACTATCTACCAATGTTTGGTAGTCACTACTGTATCGTTAATGGCGTCTACACCTACAAAATATTATCACAATTATAAACTAATATCAATAATGCACAGGAAAATAAAAGACTCAGAACACTTACCTGGTTCACTGATTTTTAATTGCTCCTTTCTGGGGAAGTTTCTTTTGTCGTGCCCTGGATCTTTTGGTTGACATACTCCAATCGGACTAGAATAAGAAGAAAAATACCCAAAACGTGGAAGATATATTTGGAACCAGTAGGAAGAATATCTTTGCTTCCCTTATCAATCATTTCTGCTGATATTTTTAATACTTATTGTGACTATTCTCAGAGGTAAAGCGAAAAAAATCCCGTCTTTCTCTTGTATTGATAAGATGAGTTCGTTGTGTCATTCACTCATATTTCTTGCAGATGTAGAATATTCACAAGAGAAGAGATCATTCCATTTTCCCCGAATCTTTGAAAAGAATAGGGGACTTAAACTTTTGCATTCAAGTGTTTCGCATTCTTTCCCAAAGGCTCACAATATCAATTTTCTATAGGTCACCTTGATTTCTCTATTAAATTTTTAAATAAGTTCGGTCTTTATTCTTTTGAGACCCATTCTAAATCTTTTACAAAAGAATCAAATTTCAACTTATTTAATCTCGTGAAGGCATCAGGATGATCGAAACATAGGCATCAAAAGTGATTTATTTATAGTCTGTTTAGATAATAAAATTATTTTTTAACTTATGAAAATAAAGAAAATTAAAAATTAGTTTAGATATGTAATTTTAGAATGATTTTTAAAAAAACATTTTATTTTATAACTTCTATGAAGTAAAATGTTATTGCTTCTAGTTTCTGCTTTTAACTTCTAATTTTAATTTCTGTTTCTGATATCCAAACACCTGTTAGAAAGAGATAAACAACCGCTTAACTTCTAATTGAAATTACGTTTGACAAGTAAAAAATATAATATGCGGATATTTGTAACAAAAGTTAGATCTTTTGGAGCATTGAAAGGTTACAAAGACCGAAAAGAGATTATAAAAAGAGACAGCAAAAAGTAAGCATATATCATCGTAAAGAAGAAATAAGATTATGTTCTTTTGGACCATAACAATATATATGCAAGGAATAAAGAAGACAATGAAACGACTATTGATTAAGAGAATCGTAATCCATAAGCATTAAAACTATGCTTGATCCATAGACCGTGTTTGATGGATATTATTTGTCTGATTTGTTATTATTTTGTGAAAGGCTCCGAACCTGGTTCTTTCAACGGTACACAATCAATTCATTTTCTTTCATCTTCAAATATCTCTTTAACTTGATAGAATTTGTACTTGTACTCGAATAAAGAAAAGATAGCACAATAATGGTACACAAACATATGCACCATAAAGACAAGAATGTACCATGGCTACAAATTGGTGGTGATGGTATTTAAGTTTTTACTCCAAGTCCAACCACAACTTCACAGCACACCCATCTCTCTTACTTTGATTCCCGCTTAAATTCTTAAAATCCCTTTATTTCTCCCCAAACTTATCTTCTCGCACTGAATTTTCTCTCAACTTCTCAACTCAACTCACCTCTATCTCTCTGTAGACTCACTGAGATGGCAGCAGACAAAGTTGAAGAATCCTCTCAACCCTTGAAATATGAGGTAGATCAATTAATTGAGACAAAATGATTTGAGTTTTATATATACACTACTTTCATCTACTATTTATTTTATTTTTAATTTCTTTTTAATCTCTTCTTCTTCATCATCTTTGTAGACATGGGTATTGAAAGTATCCATTCATTGTCAAGGTTGCAAGAAAAAAGTCAAGAAAGTTCTCCAAAGCATTGATGGTATAATCATTGATTTTTCTAAAATCCTCTTATTCCTCTATTTTCTGTAATATCATTGAAACTGATACGTATCTATATATACTCTGGTTTTATTCTCCAAAAACAGGTGTTTATCAGACAGAAATTGATTCACAACAACACAAAGTAACAGTAACAGGAGATATAAATTCAGAAAAATTGATCAGAACGCTTATGAAAACTGGAAAACATGCGGAACTATGGCCTCAACCAATAGAATTATCAACAAATGAAGAAAAACAGAGCAAAGGGAAGAACAAGAATAAAAAGAGTGATGAAAAACAAAAAGACCCAAAGCCTACTGATGATAATCAACAAGGAATGAGTTCAGATAATAATCAGCAGAAAAAATCAACACCAACAGCTGATAAGGATAATATGGTAAGTGGTCAAGGGAAGCAAAACTCTGTTAAAGTTAACGAAGGAGCTGTTTCAGGTAGTGGTGGCGGTGGCAAAGGAGGTAAGAAAAGAAGGAAAAAAGGGCAAAATGCGAATAACAATAATAACAGCACTACTACAGGTGGGGTTGCAACTTCTGTTGCAGGGAATACTGAATCACAGTCCTTACCTGCTAATGGACCTGGTTTTTCTGTTGGGCCCGTTAATCTAAGCCCTCCACCAGCTCAACAATCGTACCCTTACAGAGCTTGTACATCGTACGGTCATCAACCTTTATACGTCCCTCCTGCATATGTTCTGAGTTACAGTACTTCGCATCCAACTGTTAACTACGGTGCGTCATATCATACTCCACCAGCGGCTTACACGTATAGTAAGTATGTACACGTGGGTACGACAGAGGGACTTTTTGAAACATCTCCACCGTTGGATTATAATGAGATGATTCATGATGAACATGATCAAAATGAGAGTGGATGTTGGATTATGTGATGAAAGTGGCAGTGGCAATAACGATGCTACTAAATTTGGGGTTCCTCCTAGAGATAGATAAGGGGTAATTTTGTAACCTGAAAAATATGGTAGCGAGTCTAGTGACTAATTATTTTTTTTAACAGTTTTATTTTGGGAGAGTACGAGTTCTAGGATGAAAGTGCATTTACTAGATAAAATGGTAATTTGGTTATTTATTTTGCTAAATAACTCTTTTTTTGGCATCATATATTTCATCGTAAACACTTTTTTGTTGCGGTTAATTTTTTATTACAAATATTTTTTATTTATTTTTTTCGGTTCATTATTTTCTGGAATGAACTCTTTTCTGTAGTTGTTGATTTTTTAGGGGTGAATATTTTTTATTTTGACAATTCATTTTTTTTAGGATTTAGCTTTATTTGTTTGAAAATTAGTGTGTGTTTTGTTTATTTCTTCGAAATTAAAAATTTCATCTCGAATATATTAGATTTTAAGATAAATCTTGTTAAGGCGGTGATTGAGAAAGAAGTTGGAGTTTAAGCTAATGTATACAAAAATATTGACCATTTCTTCCATCGCTATAACGTTCTGTGCCATTATGACTTTCAGTTCTTTGAAAATGAATGCAGATGGATGGAGATAAGTTAAAAAATAAATAAATAATTTTAATAAAAATATAATAAAAATGAAAAAGGAATAATTAATATGGAAAGATGATTTGAGAAAAGTGAAAAAGAGAAAACAAATGTGAAGAATAACGACAAAATTGATTTGGAGAATGAAAAAGAGAAATATTAGTATGGTGTTTTAGAAATTTCCAAACAATTGTGCAAACTGACAGCTTGTTTGTTTGCACCCGACTCAACATCTAAATCTGACTTGGCCCAAATTGGATGTCAGACAATTTATTTTTTATATCGGGTCAGATCTGACTCGATATCTGACTCAAACATAACCTTTTATTCAGAACCGTTTGTCAGGTATAAGAATACCCCTAACCTATTGGACCAAACTACAGACTCGCATGTAATAACTATAATACCCTCAACTTTTTAAAATAAGGATATTCCATTTTTCTTTGATTTCACTCTTTCAGACAGGATAACCAAAATCCTAAGAAATTTTCGTGAAAAACCCTAAGGATTTTTCGTGAAGATGATGATTCCCACACACTCACAGATCCGAACTTCATTCATTCTCACTCTCCATTTTCATTATTTTCTCGAGTTTTTGCTTCATCTTCAGCTCAACAGGTTCGTACTTTACATATCCTTATTACAATTATCAATTCTGTTATTTGAATTTTTATTGTTGTTGTTTTAGTAATGGGATTTGATTAGATTGAAATTTTTTGTTTGCTTCTCAAATGATTTGGGAAATCTGGGACTCAATTGGTTGATTAGAGGTATTTTGTTTTAGTTTTGTTCAACTTAACTTTACTACATAATATTTATGACTTCACTGTCAAGGTAAATAATCATGCTTTTAGCTATATGTTTTTTGCTGATTAAAGTGATAATATTCATTTGCTAATCTGGGTTTCTTTTTGTTTTTTAAAATTTAGGATTCCCCATCACATGTTGTCTGCTAATTTTACTTACTGGCATAAAATTTTAAAAAAGTTCTCCAATTCATCAAAGAAGCATTTTTCAAACATGGTGAAAAAGAACCTTTGAGGTTTTGTGTAAAGGCTATGAGCTTTTGTTCCACTGAGAGTCAAGGAAACCTGCAAGATTGTGCAAACACTTAATTAAAGGAGCTAGAGGATGAAATTATAACAAAGCTTATATCTGCAATGAAACAAGTAGAGGTATATTCATTGTGATTACCAAAAATCTATCTTGCAAACACAACCACATGAATCATATGATAAACCAATAAACCAAAAGCAATGAAAAGATATAGGTTAAACATAAGAAATTAGTACAAGCAAATTTTAACGTGGTTCGACAACGGAGTGTCTACATCCACGGGTAATAAAAGATTTGGATGTTTTTATTGATGATTATATGTTACAAAAGGATGAACTGCTATATCCATCAAGTAAAATTCATCAAAGAATAATTGAACTTCGAATATATTTAATTGACACAACTCCCATACCTAAACTTTTTCCTCTGATCCTTTTTCTTCTCCAAAATTTTCCGTCCCCTCTTTCTGTCTTGGAGCTTGATATTTATAGTAAATATCATGGGTCCCCCTCTTCTTTCTTTCCATCTATCAGTTCTTATCCAGACTTTGGAACGAAACTTATCCCGTATTCTTATTTGTATTTCCCGCAAGACTTGACATGCGTACTTCTTATTTCCCTTAGTTTCCCGCTTGGTGACCCGCACCTCTTCTGCGGATTTCTATTCAAGTTATTGCTTTTGGATTTCGATGAATGCTGCAGTCTTATTATTATTATTAGAATTATGGCATGTCCGACATGTGGCCATTGAAAATGACTTGTCATGTTTTAGCTTCTTCTGTTCCGCAACCTGCACAACAGAGACGTGTCTATCATGCATCGATGTTTTTCAGTTCTATACATTGTGTCATGCTTTCCCGCAACTTGTGTGTCTTTCATGCAAAGAAGGTGTCTGATAGACACATTTTAGTGTCTAAATTGCACCTTAATTTCTAGTGAGTTAGTATTCGATTTTATGTCTATTACGTGTTTTTATGCTTTTGTAGGTACATTAGAAGAATAAAGATTTGTGGAAAAATTGGCTCAAAAAAATGGATCAAAGCACCCACACTTTGGATTGGGGCACCCTTGGATCGGGCTGAGCTGGATCGGGTCAACCCAGCGGGTCAACCAGGCGAGTCAACCCAGCGAGCCAGCGAGTCGACTCGGCCGATCCAACTCAGCGGGAATCACCGGAGTTTCAACTGTGTACGTTGTTCAAGAGATTTATGGATTGTTTTGCTTCCAGATTGTTCCACACGCTAGAAGATATCCCATACAAGTCAGAACCATCGAGAAACAGCAGAGAAATCCCGTAAAATCAGCTCAAAAATCATGTATATGGCCGGAATTGGGTTTCGATTCGGATTGG
>JAJJMC010019295.1:2070603-2102306 GCA_023531435.1 Papaver californicum
AAAAACGGTTTTCATTCAGTAGTGGTGTTTTTGTTTGATGGGTCATGTTGGGTAGACAACCTCTGATGTCCCATGCTTATGATTTACCTCTACTTGTTTGCATAAAACCTATTTTGGCAATATTTGAGCTTAGTTTATTTAAAAGAATTACCCGATTAATCACATAAATTGTTAGAAATAATTGATTCCTGATTCCTGGTTTTCTCCATATTTTATAAAAATCATCTCTAGTTTATTTTCCTGATTTTTATTAGTTTAGATTTAGTCCATTATTTTCTAAAATTATTACCTTCACAAGTTCGAGAATCGAACCTCTTTTTACCACTATATAAAATCACATCAATTATTTCGTACAATGTGCCGTGCTTTCCCTCAACTTACGTGTCTATCATGCAACGAAGGTGTCTGTTTCAATACTTATCTAATGAGTTTTGTTTCAGTGTTTCTCGTTCCATCATAATCTGGTATTTTTTTCATAGTATTTGAACACGTGGTGTTAGGGATTTAATACCTTCACAGTTTGCCCCTTTTTTTCTTTTGAATTTTACATATGGTAGAAATTTGAAAAAAATAAAATAATTATTACTTTTCCGATTCGTAAGCATCTAATAAATTTTCTTCTCACGCTTAGGTTTACTTTTCTGACAGTTTTGGTGGTTTCGAAAAAGTCACATCTCTGATAAAGTTCCTCTCTCCTCCACTTTATTTTTTTGACGGTTTCATCAGTTTCAATCCTTTCATATTTAATGCAAATCTTGTCACATCTCTCATCTTATTCTTCATCTTCTTTGTCTTTTTCTTCTTAAAGTTTTTTCTCTTTTTCATTCTTCTGAATTTTATTGGAAAGCTTTCTTTTTGTCTCATATTATTGTACCTGTGATGTAATTTTAATATAGTGGTAAAAAGGGTTTGATACTCATACTTGTGAAGATTCGATTTTTAAACTTAATTTTTAATAAATAAAAATAAAATAGATTAAAGTAAAGTTGATTTAAAATTGATGGGAAGAACTAGGACTAAGGATTCCACCATTCGCCAATTTTTCAAGTGGTAAAAAGCTAGCAACTCATGTATTCAGTTTAATCAAAACATTGCCAAAGTTAGGTTTTCAAAATAATAGTTGTAAATCGTAAGCATGAGACATCAAAAGCAGTAAACCCAGCATGACTCATCAAAAGAAAATACAACTAATTGATAAAAACCATTTTTTCCAATTTTAATTCAAAGCAAATAATTATAAAAGAATTATAAAAATAAATAAAATAAAAATTACCTCTTTATTATTGGAAAAATAGCTTCCTCCGTCGCCCCAGTGATGGTGATTAGCTCATCATGTTGGAAACACCCTCAAAATAGGTTTTCATGGCTCAAAAAGTGTTTACAATGATGAAATAATAGTAACACAGAAGAACTGATACGCTTATAAGCGTTACAGAGAGGTGTTCTCTGCGTTACAAAAGAAAGAAAAGAGAACAGAAGAAAGTACGGACTTCAGGTGCTTCATAAATAGGACTGTAACAGTGGTTGTTTCAGCGACTGTTTAAACGACAGTTCCCTTTAGCCTTATGTTCTTCGTGTTCTTCCACCAGCAGAAAATCAGTTTTCTTCCTGTTTTTTTTCGGTGGTCTCTGCTATCTCCACATGAACTTTTCTTCGATTCTCTTTGGTATTTATAGGCTTTGGGAACCCTAATAACTCTTCCTAAGTCAATAAGGATGCAAAGAAACATCCAAATCCAACTCCAATTCCATACAAATCCGAAACAGAGTGAAACTTATTTTCCGGCTGTGAATCGATTTTTCAAGCAATTTTTCTGGTGTGAAACACTCAGAAGTGATGAGCTTAATCTTGTTTTTGATTCTTCTTTAATTGGGTAACTCAGAATTACCCCAAGCTCTTTAAAACTCGATTTTCACCAAACTCAGAAACTTTCTCACGTGAAACTTTTTCTTCCCGCCATTTTTTGGTTTTTGAATTTGAAATGAAGGTGCCCCAATCCAACTTGTGGGTGCCTTTAACAACTTTTGATGGGTGCCTATTAGTAATTTTTTCGAGTGCCTTTAACAACTTTTTGAGCCGATTTTTCCACAAATATTTATTTCTCAAAAATACCTATAAAGACATAAAAACCCATAAATATTACAAAATCGAACACTAGTAAAATAGATAATTGAGCACGTTATGAATGTGTGAATTGAGAAACCACAAGGCGTATATTGTACCTTGAGTTACCTTTGAGGGTACAATCACATGACTAACTTCTCTCTGGCCAGGAGGAAATTAATGATGTTGTCCCTAATTAGTACCTCCTGAGATGGATTGTACCTGATACAATAATTAATGTCATGTTAGGCATCTCTTGCTCACAGAAGATCCAATAGTCATACACTCATAGACATTTATAAGGATTTTCTAGAGAGATTACATTTGTCATGCTTTACCCAGTATGAAGCCAAATTATTGTATGATTGTTTTATTTGTTATGGATAATATGGTTTGAATACGGGTTGTTGAGCTTAGTAAAAACTCGATCCTCAAATTGCTGGTTGATATTTCTTTCTTCATCTGCTCTGCCTCGCTTAGATTCATTATAAGGATTTTCACCCGCAACTCGCTTTCCAGAACTTGTTGCCGGTTCCACGAAATTTGTTCTGTTTGCAACTCTCTGATGTTGAGAAACTGCTCTTGGATTCTGATTTTGTATATCTTGTAACTTTGCATATTTCTCGATAATTACCCTTAGGTCCCCTTCAATTTTTGGATCCTCTCCATGAATATCTACAAAAAGTGGGCTCATGCGGTTTGATACTCCTCATTTGTAACAATTAATAGAGATTTCTGGACTAACATTACCTATTGCTTGACAAATTGCCTGCCATCGATCTGTGTAATCTTGGATAGTTTCCTCTGTCCAAGACGCAAGGGCAAATAATTTATCCATTCCAGTATTTGCGGGTTTGTTGTACATGTACGTCTCCAAGAATTTTTGAGTCAATTGTGTATATGAATATATTGTTCCTTCTGGTAGATTGTCGTACCATGATCCTTTCAAACTAGAGGGAAAATATCGGCACATGATAACATCGTTTTGCTTCTAACGGGTCATATTGCGGTTATAGTATTTTAAATGAGCTGCGGGATCCTTTGTTCCATCGTAACATTCAAAGATAGGGAGAGTGCATTTGTGCGTGATGGATGCAAGCGCAAGGTGCGGTGCCAATGGTGTTCTACTGGCCTCTTTTAATACTTCCTCAAGACGTCCTCCCTCTTGTTTGTTTTTCAATGTCTTTATTTCCTCTCTCATTTCTTCCAAATCCTCAAAATATTTGTTCCACCTGTTGTTTTGCGGTTCTGAGTCATCAAAATCTGGTTTATCGGGTTCATACCGCTGATTAAACCTGTTTTGTTTTGGATGAACATATGTATCATCTGCCGGTTCAACTATCATCACCCTTTGATCTCTATTGATCCTTGTTTTGCTTTCTGCAGATCTTTTTGAACTTACTTCCTGCCCCTGTAATCTTGTAACAGATGCTTTCGCATCCTGTCGGGCTTTATGCCTGAGCATCTGATTTTCTTGCGTTAGAAGAACAATTGTTTTTGTATAAGTCTTTTGAGATTTACGCATTTCATTCAATTCTTCGAATAATTGATTGATGGGATCAATCCTGTTTTATGGTGCTTCTACATGTGGTTGTTGCATTGTTCTGTTGCTATCAATTGATTGGTTAATTGGGAAGTTTGGTTCTATCATTTCATCTTGCAGTCTTTGTAATTGCTCTACTCCGTTTTCCTCTTATAATTGATTCCTTGTTTCGTTTATTTGTAACGGAATAGTATTCGCAACTTCAGTATCTTTGTTTCTATTTTGTATTGTCCGATCCAAGGGTTGCGGTCCTTGGGACTCTTCTACAATTTCTCTTTCTGGTTGATGAAGAGTTTTTCTTCCAGTCCCCATTGTTTGATTACCCAAATTTCTTACATCGACCTCTTGTTCTTGTAAGGTTTTGTTTGCAGTTATCTCCATTTATTTAATTTCTCTTGGGATATTATAATGACTTCTTTGCTCAATATGGTGTTGTTGTAGAAATTTATTTGTTGATGTTCTAATAAAAGTTCAGATAATGAGATAAGTGCTTCATAAAATTTTAACATCTACAATATATATATATATGAAATAATTTGATTGATAGAAAAAATCTAGCTTTCATTAAAATTTGATATATCACATAAAAGTTAGACAAATTTCCAATTTAAATCAGGTTTCAAATGTTCATCAAATCATTTTTTGCAAACAAGTTGAAAGCAAGTTTAAAAGTTCGGTTCAAAACTTATTTTTCTTGTTTTGAAGAGAGTCATACCTAGGCAGCTGCAAAATATTCTTAACTTGTACAATCAATTGACATAATATCATATGCAACTAAATATGGTTAAATTACAAACACATTAATTCCCCGATTTCAATATCACATAAAAGTTAGACAAATTTCCAATTTAAATCAGGTTTCAAAGGTTCATCAAATCATTTTTTGCAAACAAGTTGAAAGCAAGTTTAAAAGTTCGGTTCAAAACTTATTTTTCTTGTTTTGACGAGAATCATACCTAGGAAGCTGCAAATCATTCTTAACTTGTACGATCAATTGACATAATATCATATGCAACTAAATATGGTTGAATTACAAACACATTAATTCCCCGATTTCAATCCTAATTTCTTTTGTAAAAATTGTTAAAAACATAGTACTTTGGAGGAAGTTTATGAACAAAGTCTCTCAAATTTTTGATTAAGATCACCTCTGAGATAATCAGAGTATTGATTTAAAAAAGAAGTGACAGTTAAATCATAGTCCGAGATAATCCGAGTTGTGTATGAAGTTAACAATTAAATCATAATAGTCAACAATTAAAAAGTTCAAAGAGATATTATATGCTGAATTTTGAAATATCAATTGAAGAAAAAAGAAACCCTAATTAAAGATGTAGAAAAAGGAGGTTTTATAAGATAACAAAATTCAAGATTTTCAAGATGAAGATTTGGACAGGTAGAATAATTTATTTTACCTCTCCCTGTTTCTAGCGCCAAATTGTGATTATCAAAAATCTATCTTGGCAACACAACCACATGAATCATATGATAAACCAATAAACCAAAAACAATGAAAAGTAATAGGTTAAACATAAGAAATTAATACAAGCAAATTTTAACGTGGTTCGACAACGGAGTGTCTACATCCACGGGTAATAAAAGATTTGGATGTTTTTACTGATGATTGTATGTTACAAAAGGATAAACTGCTATATGCACCAAGTAAAATTCATCAAAGAATGATTGAACTACGAATATATTTAATTGACACAACTCCCATACCTAAACTTTTTCCTATGATCTTTTTTCTTCTCCAAAATTTTTCGTCCCCTCTTTCTGTCTTGGAGCTTGATATTTATAGTAAATATCATGGGTCCCCCTCTTCTTCTTTCCACCTATTAGTTCTTATCCAGACTTTGGAACGAAACTTATCCCGCATTCTTATTTGTATTTCCCACAAGACTTGACATGCGTACTTCTTATTTCCCTTAGTTTCCCGCACCTCTTCTGCGGATTTGTATTCAAGTTATTGTTTTTGGATTTCGATGAATGCTGCAGTCTTATTATTATTATTAGAATTATGACATGTCCGACATATGGCCATTGAAAGTGACATTATTATTTTCAGAATTTGGCATGTCCGACACGTGGCCATTGAAAGTGACTTGTCATGTTTTAGCTTCTTCTATTCCGCAACCTGCACAACTGAGACTTGTCTATCATTCATCGATGTTTGTCAGTTCTATACATTGTGTTATGCTTTCCCGCAACTTGCGTGTTTGTCATGCAACGAAGATGTCTATTTCGTACAGTGTGTCATGCTTTCCCGCAACTTACGTGTCTGTCATGCAACGAAAGTGTCTGCTTCAGTACTTATCTAATGAGTTCTGTTTCAGTATTTTCTCGTTCCATCATAATCTGGTATTTTTCCATAATATTTGAACACGTGGTGTTAGGGATTTATTACCCTCACATTCATTGCAGTTTCTAGACCTTTATTGTTATCCAACTGGATTGAAATCTCAAATTTGACATGTTTCGAGATTTCAGGGAGGCGATGATGACTACTCTTTTCTCGTTAATTTGAAACGTCTATATGAACTCCAATTAGCGAAGTTTGTACCCATTGAAACCTTATTTGAAGATTTTGTCAAGATTCTTGAAGAAAACAGAAATATGAATGATGAGGTGCATACGTGAATTTAGCAATTTGCCATTTGAATTTTTTTAGGTTCCTTGCTGTTTGTGCGAAATCTGCTTACAATTGCTATTCATGTCTTTCCAGGTTGTATGTTTTCTGCTTCTGAACATGTATATGCATGTAGCATTGTTAAGGCCTTCTGCTTCTTATATCTAATTATTTTGATTTTATTTTATGTCTAAATATGCATCTTCACAGACGAAATTGAAGATGATGAAGCTAATCAAGAATACATAGAAGAGACAAATAAAGAAGCAATCATGATTGCAGCATCAAAGTTGATTGCAAGTGATGCAGTTCCTAAGGTGACGACACATTTTCTTGCCAAACTCAAAATCTTGTTGCATTCATTAAACCCTTTTGCACTCTCTTCAGTCAGGGTAAACTGCATCTGGGATACCCTGGACATTTGTAAGAATTTTTTCTGCAGACTGAACAGAAAGTACATATGTTGGTCATCCAAGCAGAAAATCGTGATTCTACCGCTCTTTACTTCATATTTAATATTCGATAAATATTTTGCTGACTCACTGTCAGATGTTGGGGAACATTGGATATGGTTTCGGTCTGACATAACCTCTCTGGAATTTATTAAGCAACGTAATCCTATGAATTTCGCTATTTTTTTATTCATGATGTTGGAGGTTACAATCAATACCATGCGGACAACACAATATTTTTAATTTCAAATATTCATGCAGGACTATCTTGGTCCAGAAATCATATCACATTTTTTGATGCATGGAACAAATGTTGGGGAGATTGTCAAGCAGCTGATTAGTGTCCTGAAGAAGATAGACAATGGAGATGTTTGTAATATATTTCTGGAATCACTGAAAACGGTATGAATTCTGAACAGTTTTCATTTGCTAACACCCTGCTAATAAACAGCATTTGTAATTATGAGATTGTATTAGTGCAGTGGATATAACTTAGCTCGCTGAGACTGCTACAAATAACAGTTTACAAGCAATCATCTGAACCGCTTTAAGTCAGCTCTGATATGGATACTTTCTTTTTTCTGGAATCTTGTTTTGGGATTAGTCTATCCTTGATATCTTGGGATTAGAGTTATGAGAGGTCGATTTTAAACAAAAGCCGAAGTTTTTCTGCATATCTGATCTATTTTTTATGCAAAAAAGGGTTTCAACTTTCAAGGCTACAATTTCACTAGACAAACCATTGTATCTCAACTACTTATTCAAGCTTATTCTACTATTACTTGATTGAATAAGGTCTTGTTTGACTTCTGTAAGTTTAGGTTCGTATCCTCTTTCAAGTTGGTCTTAGATATTTAATCTCTTTAATATTGGATTTGGAATCAGGCATATAATCGGCACATCTTGGAAGTTTCAAAAAGCGATGATGAGTCTTTAGCGAGTAAGTCTCTTACAGAGTGTAAGGACTTAGCTGCTTGGCTTGCTGAAACATTCGTTGGTGCTGCTCGAAACAAGTATAGGTCAGACATTCTTAAGATTGTTAAAGAGGGCATCTTGTTTGCCTTTGAGGATGCTCCAAGAGAGCTTAGTTTCCTTGAAGCTATACTACATTTTGTATATAGACTTCCAACATCAGACATCCTAGAAATGTACGTAAGTACTCTCATCCTATAACTTTAAAATAATATTTGATAATTTACACAAATTAAAGGCATTCTGTAACATCTGGTTGTACTGTGAGTAGCTCAAAGGATGTCCAGAAACGAACAGAGAATGTAAATACTGATGAAGATCCTAGTGGGTGGAGTCCTTATGTCACTTTTGTTGATCATTTACGTGAGAAATATGCAAAGAATGCTGGTCTTAATGGTAAGTCTGAAAACACCATGCTCTATCTCCCATAGTTTTATGCTTTTCTAGAGCAACCTCTGATCTTTTCTCTTGACAAACTATTTTCATTCTTTCTAACGCTTAACTCGAATTGTTTAGTTATCTAGGATCTGATCAAACACAATGGCTATGTCTTACAGTTAGACTGTTAGTTCTGCACTGCAGTTCAACGTTCCTTAATGCTTAATGTTCAGTTTCTTAAAAAAGTTATACTTGCACCAGCTGGAGCTCAAATCAAAATTTTGAGCAATCATGCTCAATCATATGGTCCTTAGCTCAAATCAACGGTTGAGTTTTGAGCTGGTAGAGAATGTTGCTACGCATGGCTCTACAAAACATGTTCCTTTTGTGTGTGGTTTGTGGATCTATTTCATAAGATCCCTCACTCAGTATTCAGCTGTGCTGAACTAAAAGGAGCCCATCCCCAATGTTGGGTCTTAAATCATGCATTTGATCTATATGTCTTTGCAATGCTGTCATCAGTATTAAATCTGTTTGTGATCATCATTATTTATTTTTCCTTGGTTAACATATATGAGACTCATAGCTAATACTGTTGCTTATTATCAGAAGACAAAGAGGGAACTTTTGCGGGTCGCCGAGGTTGTTCACGTAAACACCGTAATATACAGGGTAAGAAACTCTTTGATGAACAAGAATCAAGTGAAGAACATGAGTCTATCAGTGCATCTGACCAGGAAGGTCCAGAAGAAGAAGATCAAGATGAGGAGGATGCTCCTTTGATACATTCTTTTAAGTCTGCAGCAAAATTGAGGTCATTGAGAGTTCTAAAACAGGGAAGCAAATCCAAAGTTTCTGGGAAAGCTCCTCAAGAGGATGCATCTGATTCTAGAATGTCAGGTATGAGATCAAGTTAAACAGCATATGGTTTGGTTTGAATAGAAACTTGATGTCTGCAGTTGTTTGTGCATTCTGTGTGAAGCCGATGGTTAATTGCTCCACCATCATTGCACCTGGGATGTCTCAGAAAACTTTATGATGCACTAATTACCAAATCCAATAGATGTCTTCTTGGTTGCAAGTTTTTCTGTGACCATCATTGGTTTGTCATAGTGCCTCTTCATGCACAATCACTTCAAGCATTCAGAAGTACTTCTTGCAGCCTATTGTTTTATTTGGATTCTATCTAACAATTTGGTGTTGTTGCATTGGCAGGTTCTTCTGAGTAATTCTACTCTCGGAATAGCATGCACATGTTATAAGCTGAGGCGTGCTGAAATTGTAAATTCTGTATTAGTCAGATGAAGTTTTACCGATAGAAGGCTAACCTTTAATGTTTTATTAGAGGAAAAGTGTAACCTTTCCTTTCTACTAGTAATGTCATGTTAGTAAATAATATCTTTGTTCCTAGTCATTGTGTCTCATTATAGTCCTTGCGGTGATCAGGACTTCTTGGTATTGGATTTATTTTTGTAAATACAGTAAAACCTCTATAAATTAATAATGTTGGGACCGGGATGTTTTATTAATTTAGCGAGATATTATTATATCGATAAATTAATAATTTATTAATTTAAAGAGGTTTTACGTATTACCTTTAAATTTCCAAGTCCAATGTACTAGTTACAATGTATATTAGTTAGAGATGAAAAATAAATTACAAAAACAAGTTCCAAGGCACATTTTATGAATGTACATTCACAAATTAATTGAATTTGTCAAGTTCATTGTTTTTGAATAAGTAAAAAGTTAGTTCATGGTACCAAAAAGTTGGTCCATGGTCCCAACGCAGTACATTAAATATGGTTAGAAATTGATCACTATAAAATGTCCATTGAAAATTTTTAAAATCACATCAACTATGGCTCCTAAACTACAAGGTGTTCAAAAATCAACAATGACCGATCAACAACGAAAATTGTTATGCGAGTATAAGAGAGATCACCAAGGATGCACTCAACAAGATTTGGTGCAGTGGGTTGGCAAAACTTTCAATTTGAAAGTTAGTCAAGGAACAATATCAAACACTCTCAAGCGATCATCAGAGTTCCTATCAGCTGACTTTGACAAAGGTGGATCTTCCAAGCGTCAAAACCAGCCATGTACCTGGACATGGAGAAAGTTGTTTATGAATGGTTTCTCCAACATCAATAGCGTGTGAATATAACAGGAGAGCTAATCATAGAGAAGGCGGTTGAGGCGCTGAAGCTTTTGTATGCACAGGATTCTTCAGAGCATAAACTTTCACAAGGATGGCTTGAGAAATTTAAGTTAAGGCATGGTATCAAATCATATCGCCGTTTCGGAGAAAGTGGCTCAGTCGACACACATGACATGGAGAAGAAATTGGAGTCTATAAGGGAAAAAATTGATCAATTTCCTATGAAAGATGTTTTTAATATGGATGAAACTGGTTTGTTTTACAGGTTACAAGCTGACCATTCACTTGCAACAAAACAACTTGAAGGTAGGAAACAGGACAAGGAAAGACTTACAATTGTTATTTGTTGCAATGAGGATGGCTCGAAAAAAATTCCTCTATGGATCATTGGTAAGTATGCAAAGCCACGTTGTTTTAAGAATATCAACATGAATAGCCTATATTGTGAATACCGTGCCAACAAAAGAGCATGGATGACTGGGTTGCTTTTCGAAGAATATGTTCGTTGGCTGGATGAAAAAATGCACGGTCGAAAAATTCTCTTGGTAGTGGATAATTGTCCAACCCATTCAAATAATATCCAAGGGTTGTAAAACATTGAGTTGTTTTTTCTACCGCCAAACATGACTTCAAAAATTCAACCATGTGATGCTGGGATAATTAGAGCCTTTAAAATGTACTACCGTAAAAGGTTTTACCGTAAGATTTTGGAAGGTTATGAGTTGGACATTTCTTCTCCGGAAAAGATTAATGTTTTAGATGCTATCAATTTGGCCGTCTCATCTTGGAGAAATATGCAACAAGAGGCCATAGCAAATTGCTTTCGACACTGTAAAATTCGTTCGGTGAATCCAACCGGCTCAAGTGATTTAAACTTTGTAAATTCTGGGGAAGACATTCGTGAGCTTGAGAACTTGATTACAGGTATGCATTATCGGCACAAATTGGATGTGAATCACTTGCTATATTATCCTGGTGAAAATAATGAATGTTACGAGGTTCAAAGCATTGAAGAAATTGTGGCGGATACCATTCAAAATACGGTCGATGACGAAGTTGAGGATGATTCAATAGCTTTGGAACCGGTCACTCGGAAAGAAGCATTGCAAGCGGCAACAACTCTTCATAACTTTTTGTTGCAATACGAGAAGACAATGCCCCAACTCTTAAGTGCAATGAGGAGATTTAAAGATGAACTCAATATAGATTTGAAGTTCAACAAAAAACAAATGACTATAGATTCATTTTTTACTAGACAATCTTAGAATTTGGAATCTTTTAGTAATTATTAATTTATAGTTTCATTGGGACCAATATATATACACTGGGATTTCAAAAAATTTATTATCTTATTATTTTATCGATTGGGGTCCAATTTTATACTGGTCCCAAGTTGGGACTGGACAAATTATTAATTTTATCGAGGTTATTAATTTATCGAGTATTAATTTATAGAGGTTTACTGTAGTGAGTAGGATCTCTTGATATGCTTGTTTTAAAATTCCAATAGTCCTGCCTTCAGACTACTGTAAAATATTTCAAGCTCAAATATTGAAATGGAAAAGGGGCGGGATTCAATATAGAATTTGAAAATTAGATGTTCATTTTTGTTGTAGCAGTTTTTGCCTATAATAGCTTAGAAATTAAAATTGCTTTTCCATCTTTTACTGGTTTGCGGAATTTTTGGATCTTTTTTAGGTCTTTCAATCTTTCCCATCTTTTGCTTGACGTGCGAAGTAAAAGAAATCACATTCTCACCCAAAATGGCTAAGGGCAACTCCAACAACGCGAGTATATCAAAGAGTAAAAACTAAAAAGATTTGGTCCTTTTTCTTTTTTTGTACAACGGTTTTCGGAATAAATATGATCGCACGTCCAACTAAAATGACGTCCGTTGTAAAACGTTGTTATAGAAGAACGTGAGTTGATACGGACGTTCCTCTATGAAGACGTATCTTGTCGGACGCCCCTTCATGTGAGCGTTTCATATTCTGGAAGCAGACGCAACTATAACATGAGCGTTTGCATATTGTTACGCTACTGTGGGTGGACGTATGTTTAACGTCGACACTGATAAGAGTCTATTGACGTCTATAAATTGTGCGTTGTACTGCGTGGACGTTCAGTGATAAACGCTGTTCCTAGTAAATGCCTCAATGCCAGAAGTCCATCTAGAATAGCGTCCACTCACAGAACGTCCACCCATAGTAGCGTTTCACGGACGCCCACAAGAAAGAGCGCCCAATGGACGTCCAACTGGGAGAGCGTTTTGGTATAGACGTCCAACTGGGAGAGCGTTTTGGTATACACGTCCAACTGGGAGAGCGTCCGTGTTTCCTAGGTGAGCGTCCAGTGCATCCAAGTGAGCGTCCGTCCGTGTTTCCTAGGGTTTCTTTTGTATTTAACGCTCTCCCATTTTCTTCGCCTCTACGGCTAGAGGAAAATCAACTGTGGAGAAGATTTTGGTTAAAAACACGGTAATAATTTCTTTATATCAGTCATTTTATTCCTTGTTTTAGCTTTTATTCGTTGTTTAAATGCATATTTAGGGTTTCGCCATTTTGTCACGGTGCAATGATGTTTCACCATTATTCGTTGTTTAAAGATTGTTTTAGCTTTTAAGCGGCTGTACATAATTAAAATTAGAACATCATTGTGCCGTGAACATTTACATGATTAAAATTATTTTTGAGCTGAAAACGAGAACATCATTGTGCCGCGACAAGTTAAACAATCTTTCTCTTATCCGGGAAGTTAAAATGTTATGTATGATAACCTCTTTATTATTGTACCGAATTTATATCTATCTATGGAAAAAGGAGATCATTCGAGGGTTTATGATTTTTAAAAATTGCTTAAAACAATCATCTTTTTGCACTATATCCAGTTTTGATTAAAATTATCATCATTATTGTCTGCTTGAGTAATTCCTGATTCGAACACATACAATGTTTCACACATTGAGCTGAACAGTAAACTATATAGCGCAACCTGATTATTGCCCGAACAACTAATTTTCTAGATACATTTTAGACATTGAGTCGTCTCGAAATTCTTTTATTCTGAAATTGGTAAACTTATCCATCCGAATGTGAAATTTGTGTGTGTTATGCCAATTGCTAAGTATGTCTCTGTAATATGTATTGTGTGTCTATAGCTTTGTTTGAACTGTAATATGTATTGTTGTTGATTTATGGATAAATGTGGAGTTATATTTTTGGTCTATTGTGTTTGAAAAAAATTGATTTTGTATAGATGTTGAGAAATGCCGCTTCCCGATTCGTTGGTCGAAAAAAAAAGAACAAGAAAGCCCGAACAACGCAGGATGTACCAGATGGCAGCACTGCCGAAGGAGTGAATGATGATATTGGTTTAGCAAATTATAGTATGGTGGAAGATGATGAAGGTCACGCTTCCAGCAATATGAGTTCGAGAGCCGACCCAAAAACCAAATATATGCATCGTGGGTCTCTAAAATCGGTCCTACAAGCCTATAAAGCTATAACCAAAAGCTGCGAAAGGGAAAAATTTATTATTGAAAGGGAAAAATGGGACCGGTTTTTGTCAATGGATGTTGGTGACTCGTCACATGCGTTGATTGATTATATCGTCGACCGTTTCTGGGACACGACGAACACCTTTCACTTCTCATTTGGTGAAATGGGTTTTACACCTGTAGACTGGGTGATATTGACCGAAATCAGTATTGGTATTGGCGAGGCGCCTCCATATGACCCGGATAAGTATACCTTTCAACATGTCCGTGAACATATTTTCCCAGATTTAAAAGACTCCGAAGTTTGTCGGAGAGAAGGTATCCTGGCACAGTGGATTTCAGATGCCATTATTGTGGCCTTTTTGGGCACATACTTTACAGAGGCAAAGTTGCTTGAGGCGCAACAGGATAATGTACTTGCTAAGAGAGTGGCGCGAGCATTTTGGATATATGTTCTGGGACAGTTCTTCTTTTCCAATGCTAAGAACTACACCGATGCTGGATGGTTAGCTACTTTTGAGGATACAAATAAAGTTGGAACTTTTGACTGGGGTAGTGCTGGTATGTCAAGACTTTATACCGCACTTGGTGCAGCGGGAGGGGTCAAAAGTCACTAACCGGGTCTTGTTAAATATTGGAGGTAATTTTTATTTCCTTGAAATTTCATATAACTAGGTATTTCGGGGTAAATTATTAACTTTGTTTTAATCAAATTCAAGTTTAGGGGTACGAATATCTGGGCATACTTCGACCTCACAACATCCCTGATGAGAGCGAATGTCCTTGGCCAACATGTTCACGGTGGAAGAGTACGCGAAGGAAGAGTAATGATATTAAGGGTGCAAGGAAACTTTTGAATGAATTGACAATGGATGTTGTGACATGGAGACCGTGGGTTGAAATTGCGGCACGCCATATTAATGAGACTATCCGCATAGCTATGGCGGTATCAAATACCCGCACCGTATTTACTTGGGTTGGCACTGTGAGTTGACACTTTCTAGTTCAAATAGTCATATTTATTAATATTCTTTTTAATTTTTCTGGTACATGGCTGATAATAATTAAATTTTACAGCATAACGTGTACCTTGGAGACCGGTTATGGCACCAAATCTATGGTGGATGGAGAATTCCGCGTAACCCCCTAAGTTGTGTGAGCAACATCACTGATGCCGAGGCTACCAAGATGAGGGAATCGAGTGGCATACCAATAAATGACTACCTCCAAGATCGGGTTACTTATGATTGCTATTTGGAGTACTGGCGACATGTTACAAACTCCAACAAATTTTGCACCCAAGTCAACTGGGAGGTGGAAACATACGACTGTTTGGGGGGGCTTGTTACAGAAACCCTCGACCAACCCGCTGAACATGTTGCCATTCCGCCTCAAGATAATTGGACATATGTAAGTATATTTAAAATTTAAACGAAAATATATTTTTAAAGAATTTTTTTGAGAAACTGACCTTTTTTTTTTATATAAATGCCGAAGCTAATAATTTTGCGCAAGAATATGCCGATTTTACCGAAGAATTCCGTATGTTTCATTTGGCCCAGTCGAGGGAAAGGATGGAGGAATTGCGCAATTATAAGAATGAAAACACTAATTTGCACCTACAACTTGCCCGTGCTCAATCTCAATCTCCACACTTAGGGGTTGGTAATTTTCCGGCAATCTCCCAACGCAAATGTGGAACACGGGGGGTCAGGGAACTTCGCCAAGTATGCCTACGTTTATGCCACCTCGCTCTTCTCGTGGGGACTAAACTACTGAATAGTATAATTCCATTATTGTGTAGTCATTCCAATTTACACTATATTTTGGACTTTATTGTTTTACAAATTCAAAATACATTTGACTTTATCTGTTTTTGTTTTCAACTATGTGTTTTCTTTGTGGCCGTACAGACTCTTTGATTTGGTTTTATAAAAAAGATCCAACCTATATGTTACCGTTATGGAATGTTACTGTTGAACAACGGCCAAATACCCTTACATGGAGTCCTATAAATACATTAGCTTATATGTATCATTCTCATTCCAAATCCATCTCAGTAAAATTTAAGATCAAATTTGTAATTCTGGGTTTTCATTTAATGGCGGGTTACAAAGATTTTCGGTTAAATGCAGATAATTTTACACTAGAGGAAGATTTATCCATATGTCGAAACATAGTATTGCATTATCCATCAAGGGGGCATGAACGTCGGATGAATGGTTGTATGAGCATGCAATGGTTGGAACATACACATGCAAACTTTTGTAATGAAACCTGTAACCCAACAACAAGAACAGAGCAGGCCTTTTTTGTCGATATGTGCAAATAACAAAGAAAGTCCTTGAATTTTCTTATTTAACTGCTAAGGTCAATGAATTTCGTCTTAGGAATGAAACAGATGATGAAGTTGTTGACAAATCACTGGAGGAATGGACTAGATGGAAACAACATGATTTCCGGTACAAACCTCATTTCGAGATCTTAAGGGTAATGGAACAATTCAATCCTTTTGTGTTGATTTTTCTACCCAGTAGTGAAGAACGCCGTGCACGTAGTACGACAAGCCAAGCCTTCGGATGAATGAAATGTTGACATGGTTGGAGTTAAATTCATGAAGTGAAGAATAAAAACTAAAGAATAATAAATAGAGAAAAACAAAATTAGGGTTTAGCTATGTCATGCATATGTCACCGTTTTGTTTTTACTAAATTTTTCGTTTTCTTATCTTTAGTATTTTTGGCTTTGTTTTAATTTGGATTTTACTGCATGTATTTCTCCTCCACCGACACTTCTTAGCTCTGTATTTTTTGCTTTATAGGTAATTTTCAGTTTCTTGTTTTTAGCCCTTGTGTATGAGTTGTATCGGAGAAAGCAACTAAAACTTGTTATCTCTTGATTTTCTCAATCGAAATTATTTGTCTGTTTTTCTTTACAGCTCTTGTCAAATTGCTTTAATTTGAACCTTATCTCTGTGTTGTATTGTCTGATCAACTGAAACTTCTTATCTCTTGATTTTCTCATTCTAAATTATTTGTTTGTTTCTTCTTTATAGCTGTTGTTTATGTATGCTTTAATTTGACCCTTAGCTCTGCGTTGTATTGTTTAATCAGCTGAAACTTCTTATCTCTTGATTTTCTCATTCGAAATTATTTGTCTATTTCTTATTTATAGCTCTTGTCTAAGTTTGTTGGGCTTGTATTCGCTTTATTTTTTCGTTGTTATCTTAAACATAACTATAAAAAGAACACATCATTCTCCATTGAAACCAAATCAACAACTACAAACCAACCCAGAACATCTAAACACCACAAAACTAGCAACCTCCCAAAAACATACTTCCTTCCCCTTTCAATGGCAGGTTATCAAAATTGCAACATGTTTTATGCTGCTTCTAATTCCTCTTCTTATATTCCTCCTAATCAGTTAACCCTATCTTCGACATCTAATGATGATAGTAGTAACACCACTTCCTCATCAGACGAAGAAGCATTTCCGATTAACCAAAATAACGAAGCACTAAATTTAGGCTTGGTCACTTCATACATTGACTGGCCACGTACTCGGATCGAAATACAAAGAAAGCGTGAGGATGGAGCTAGACAACTATGGACAGATTACTTTTCAAGAAACCCGACTTTTCCTCTCAATGTTTTTCGTAGAAGATTTCGTATGAGAAGACAATTGTTCAACCGTATCTTGCGGGATATAGTAGCAGTTAATCCTTATTTCGTTCAAAAACGGAATACGGCCGGGCGCCTAGGATTAACCCCACACGTGAAAATTATGGCTGCAATTCGAATGCTGGCTTATGGATCTGCGGCGGATGCAATAGATGAGTACTTACGCATCGGAGAAACCACGGTTCTTGAGGCAACACGACGATTTTGTTTGACGATACTGCATTTATATGAGGAACGGTATTTGCGCAACCCAACTACTGCGGATGTAGAACTGTTGCTTAACCAGAACAAAGCTAGGGGATTTCCTGGGATGCTAGGAAGTGTGGATTGTATGCATTGGAAATGGGATAGATGTCCATCAGCCGAATTTGGTGCCTATACTGCCTACAAAGGCGATGAAAGTATTATATTGGAGGCAGTGGTTTCACAAGATCTTTGGTTTTGGCATGCTTTTTCTGGTATGCCTGGTTCCAACAACGATATAAATGTAATGAACCGTTCTTATATTTTTAAGAACCTAATCAGAGGTAAAACACCACCTGTGAACTTCGAGGTTAATGGGAACCAATATGATATGGGGTACTATCTCGGTGATGGGATATACCCAGAGATAACAACCATTATTATGTCGATCAAGCATCCAGATTCGGAAAAGAAACGCAAATTCTCAACTATGCAAGAGGGCTGCCGAAAAGATGTTGAGCGAGGATTTGGGGTACTGCAAAACCAATTTGCAACCGTTAAACAACCAGCTGTGGAATATGGACGCACTAGCATATATAATGAAAACGGTTATTATTCTCCATAATATGATTATGGAGGATGAACGTTAACCCGGTGATTGGCCACACGAATATGATCAAGGGCGCTACCATGCACCTGTTAATATATCTCGTCAACAAACTGCAGAACTGTCGAGGATGTCAACTCACCAACGCCAAGTTGCAGTACATAGCAAAGAAACGCATATTCGATTACGAAATGACTTGATCGAACATTTATGGTCGAATTTCGGTGAAGTATGAAAAATTAGTAAACCATGCGGCTAGGTTTTGTGGGTATATCTATTGTAAACCCTCCTGAGACACCACTCGGCCACTAGGGGCACTTAGTGGTTTAAAGGCTTGTTGCACGTCCTAAGTGTTGAACCTTTGTATTACTTTTAATCTTAATATGAATGTTTAGTTTAATTCCTGGCATTGCCTTGTCAACTTACTTTTTATAATATCTCTGACAATGTTGAAAACTGATTTTTACATTGAAATGTGGTCTGGGTATTGTCAATTCCTTGCATTGACTTCTCAACTTACAACAACCATCTTGCACGTGCTAAGTGCAACCGCTACTCATGTGAAAATGAGCTATGTTAATGTAAAGTTGTGTTCTGTTCTAGTTGCTCTAAGTGACAATCAATTTAAGGACTCAAAAGTTAGAATTTTCAATAATAGTCGGAAAAATTACACTTGAAGTTTTATATGGTTTAACCAAGCTGAGATTCTCTCTTTTCTGTAAAATTTCTTGCTTCCCAATTTCAATCCACTCTTTGGTTGCGGCATCCAAATGGGAGACGTCCGTCATCATAATACGATACTTCTCTTTTGCTGCAAACTCGGCTTCTCTCTGATCATTCTTCCTTTTAGCATTTTCCATATAACTATTGTTGAAGTTTTTTTGGTTGTTAATAATTGTGTCCAAGGCATCGGCTTGGGCACTGGATTTTGCTTTCCCTGTTAGCTTCAAACGTTTAGCCTCTTTTTTTCCCATTGGACGGGGATACGTGTTAGGTATATCTCTTATTTCTTCGTATCCACTCCATTGGTCTTGGCTTGGCGAAGGTCTATTTCGAGTATCGTCATCGGTATCTGAATCTTCTTCGGCTTGTGATGAATCGAAAACTTGTGTTGATCGTCTTGAATATTTGATGTTTTCTAACATAATTGCGTAGCACTCTTCGTGCTTAAATGGTTTCCTACCATTAGCTTCCTTGAATAGCCTCCTTACTTCTACACTTTGTTTATTGTTGTTCAGAAAAATAGTTAGTGCATCATATACAATTCAAAACTTTAAAAAGGCAGTGCATAAAATTTAAGTCTTCACAGACCTTTGTTTCTGGGCCCCATCCAGTATGGTGTTCACGTTCCACTTCTGCCTCCTTTGCAGAGTACAGAGCCACCTCTTTACTTATTCCCTGAAAGCGTTTCTGAATAGAGGTCCAACTCCGATCAGCCATTGAAGGTATAACTTCTTTCATTCCAGCTTTGATGCAAGACCATAATTTATCTTTTGATTGATCGGTACCAACACTACAATCTTGGGATATTGATAAATGAATCCTACACATGGTTATATCTTCCTTAACAGTAAAATTTGGACCTCTTGGTTTTGGACCCATTAATGTAAGTGATTACAAACAAATTGGAATGAACAAAAATTTGAAAACCTTAGAAATTTCTTTATTTGTTGTAACTGAATTATGAAATATTGTTGTGGAGATGAAACATACTACGGCAACTCGTTTATATACATTAAGGATTTAATATTCGTTCAACGATTACATTTTACAACGTTATACATTACAACGGTAACAAAAACGCTCGTGTAGAGGGACGTTTTGTTGCAACGCCTAGCTGGATGAGCGTCCAATTGGGACGTCTATCTGGAGCAGCGTTTAGAAACTGGACGTCTATCTGGAGCAGCGCTGCCTGACTAGGCGTCGTCTTGGATGAGCGCCGGGACTAGGCGTCTTCCTAGTTGAACGTTGGAATTGAAACGTCTTCCTAACTAGACGTTTGGTGAGACGCTCCCCTAGCTTGCGTTTGTGCACACCAGCGTTTTCTTAAGTAAGCGTTAAATCATACGCTTCTCTGCCCAAGCGTCTCATCAAACGCTTCTCTAACCAAACGTCCGTGTTTTGAAACGCTTTCTTAACGAAGCGTTTTTTGTTAACGCCCATTTACAAGAGCGTGCGAGTATATATATGTTTCTGAGTAAAACTCCTCTGGTACTGTACATATACTCGTCTCAAACCCAAATATAATCGCCTGTTGCTCTTGAATTTGGGCGACCAAAGAATAAATGTAATCTTTACTTTTTGGTCCCCTCGTCCGTTGGAGTTGCTCTAAGTGGGTTTGACTGTGGGTCGTTAAGTCCGATTATAAACTTAATTCCATAACTACACCATTTTGGATTCAAAGCAGTTGAAAATTCCGTGTGAATTTTTTATTTCTTTTTGAAAGGGTGGGAAACTTCAAAGATGATACATGCGGATTGAATTATCTTAGGAACCCAAGTTGTGCCCAAATTGCTACAGTCCATCGTATTTGAACAGAAAACCCATTTAGCCTGGCTGTCTAAGCTATTGCTCTCAGTTGCATTTGTGAATCACCAGAGGCCCTTTTTTCATTTCTATTTGCGATATTAGATCACCAAATGACCTGCAAATAAGCAACTCCCTCAAGGATGTTGAGGTTCTTATTCATAATATTGCTTTCCTTGGACCTAAGTTGTGCTCTAACTCAACTTAGATCATCTAACATCAGTTATACAACTAAGTTTTGCTCTTCAGGCTCCGTTCTAAAGCAGTTAAACAAGACTAGAATTGCATTAATTCCTAAAGTAAAGTCTCCATTCAAGCCTGAAGATTACAGACCAATAGCTTTGTGTAATACTTCTTCAAACAAGATTATTTCCAAGCTTTTAGGGAGAATGAAAAAGATTTTAGACAAGATTACATCATCTCCATTCCAAGCTGCTTATGTTCCAGGCAGATTAATAGCTGAAAATATTTCTTTGACCCATGAAGTTGTTCACTCTATGAAGAGAAAATCTGGAAAAGGAGTGGTTTACTAGACCTCCAAAGTCCTAACTGTATTAGACAACAACTGTTAGATGATGTGAATCAGGTTGTATCCATTCCTAAAATCTAACAACAGTTTCTTTTGCATCAAAAAAAGAGAGAAGATAAACATACACAAATATACCAATTCCAACTCAAGACTTATTCTCAGCGTTGTATCTGACAAAAGACCTGTATTCCACAATTTAGAGAAGAGAACAGCAATATAACCAGAAGGTTTTTGATAAAATACAAGTATTGAAGACTGCAATCATTATCTCGCAATAATCGAATACATTACTTTTATCAAGTGTTAACACTACACTAGTTTAGGTCTTTTTTTTTTTACTATCAGATTTAAGAACAATGAACAAAGGCTACCCAAGAACCATAAATGCAGAATAAGCTTCTCAAAACATTCTTCTTGCTAAATCCAGTAATTGGTAAATGAGAAGCTTATAAGAAACATAACAAACAAAATAAAGTTTCATTCTAACTAAACTTGCAAAACTGTTTTCTCACAACAGATTCAGAAACAAGAGAAGTACCTCACAAAATGAACAGGCTAGTTACCAAAAGCTTTTTCTGCACTCCTCAGTAAAGGTGAAATAATACCTTGAATCTCTTGCAATGAGTTTTGTATACTGATTTCTTCCATGACTGAACGCTTAATATTCCTAATATGTCCCTTCAAAATATCTGAACTTTTAATATCTTCAGCTCGCAACTGTAGAACTCTCTTCGTTAACCCAATTAAGAAACCAGCATATCTAGGCACAGTAGAGTACTTATGCAAGACATTCAAGAACGAACCAAGTTCCTCTTCGTCCAGATTGGAAACACACTTTAACAACTTCTTCCTTGCAACCAGTTCTTCCATTACTGCCACCATATCATGTGGTGACTTCCCATTCAATGCAGATACCAATGCTTCCTTGTGCCTAAACTTCCTCAAAAGCTTATCATGTTCAGTTACCTTCACTTTCGCTTGTCTCTTAATCAGGTAATCTCCTCGAGAAGGTTTCTCACTTTGACTTCGTTGAAAATATCGGAAATTGGTCGGCCTCAAAGCTCGCTTCTCTGGTACTTCACCCACTGAACTAATACCATATACCCCTAACTTAACACTGTCGACATCCTTGTTTTTCTTTTTACCAGCATAAATAACACCATTAGAAGTACCAATAACCCTCACAGACGAATCACTGGAAACACCAACGGACAACAACGGCGCAGGATACCTCATGGAATGTGTAATCTTTAAAGCCGAATAATCAAACACTTTCATATACCCATCTAATCCAACACTCAAAAGTCTACTTTCATCAGATTCTTGACTCCCATCTTTCAAAAACTTACTAACACAAATGGAAGTCACAGTCTTATTATGACTTTCCATAGCATAAACTAATTTCCCACCACTAGTAACATCCCAAATTTTGACAGAATTACCGCCAGCAGTAGCTATTAAATTACCAAATGGTAAAAATACGACATCCTCAACAGGTTTACCATGGTTAATATTCATAGTAGAATTCATAGACGAAACCCTAGTATCCCACAACTTAACGGTATGATCATATGAACCACTAACAAACAAATCAGAACTTATAGGAGACGATGCCCCAGATCTTACATAATCTTTATGGCCCTGAAAACTAAGTAATTCAGTTTCCGAAGCCACATCCCAATACTTAACAAATGTATCATCACCACCTGAAAACAAATGAAGATTATCAAATTTAGGATACTTAACACAACGAACAGAACGATAATGACCTTTTAATCGACGAAGTACTGATCGAGTTTTAAGATCAAAGACTTGAACATCTCCTGATTCACCACCAAAAGCAACAAGTTTTCCATCATGACGGTAACTAGCAGAGTATGCTATATCACTAAAGGAAGTAAATTTAGAAGTGGGTTCCAAGGTTTGTGAGCTGTAGAGTGTTGCTGAAGCTGAGTAAGTTGTGATGAAATCATTTGTTAAAGGGGAGAAATCAATAGATGTGATTGGGTAAATTAGGTTGGGGATTTGAGTGATTTTGTATGATTTTTTCCAGTATTTTGATTCTGTTGTTGATGTGGGTTTCTTTGATTTTGGTTTTAGTCTTGATTTTACTGGATAGGTTTTTCCAATCTGTACTTCCGCCATTGAAGAAGATTTTCAGAGCTTAGGGCTTTGTTAGGGTTTTAGGAGGAGCTTTTATTTTGTTTCTAGTATTTTCTATAAACCCTTAGGTATTTTACTCTGTAGACTTAAGTCCCATTAGTCTTTCTTGAATGTATCTTTACACTCAGGTTACACCAAACGATTACAGTTGTTAGAGCAAAAGATGAAAAAGATAATGTCGTATTACAGTGGCTATCAGAGTTCTGGATAACTGACTGAATCCAACTGACCGTAATTGAACAACAAAAACTCCAGTGGGTCATGTTGCTGATTCTGGGTACTCCTCTTTCCTCACCCTCTCCCCTCGGGTAAATCTTTGCTCTTAGTTTTCTGTTTGCTTCTTCATGGTCAATTTGGTTTTTTATTTTTGTCTAGTAGAATCATTGGACTTGAAGATCTTGTTTTATATTTTAAAAAATGGCGATATACAGTGCAAAATGTATGCTTAAACTCTAACCAACCCGCATTACAATGTTCTAATGCCGTGTTTTTATTACATCAATTTCTCGTTAATTTGCGATATAGGGTGGTTCCAAGAAACAAAACATCACTAACTTTTCATGGCAACAATCCGTTGGAGAAAATGAGTTTTAAACTAAATACTTTTGGTCTTGGTGTGATTTGATCTTAGGACCTAAGGGTTCTATGGATGTTCCTCATTTCTTTTGAGTGAATGAAACTCTTTAATTTAGTTCCACATTAGGTAATCTAGAGAAGGATGTCCACTGTATAATTATTCTCATATGGATAGATAACTAATTTGTGGTGATTAAAGGTATGCACTATCAAGAGAATTACATTCTCTGTCCCTCCCTATAGTGTATTGTTGTGATAGTGTGACTGCATGTGAAGGATGACTTTTAAGAAGTCTTAATGAGTTCTATAGTTTCAATTTTAGATTGAAGTGGGGTGTAGCAGTAACACTCTTGATAGAACTCACCTATCTGAATGAGGAAGTGGGTCGCTTCCTATAAGAATTTGAGCGAATTCTTTAGAGCATTTTGAGAAACGGGATACGTCCAGGGCCAAAATAGACACAACAGAACGAACTTAGCAACATCAGGAGGATATCATGCGTGGATGTTATCGCAAATTGCATCAAACGCTAGCAGTTCAAGACATCGCGTTCACTGTCTCTAGCAAGTAGTTTCGGTAACTTCTCACTAAGTAAAGGTTCAAGACCTGATGGACGCCTTTGCCTATATGGTATTTTCCGTATTATGATTTTTTCGTTTTTTCCGAGATTTCATTCATGTGGGGGATTGTTGAAGAAAATGAGTTTTAAACTAAATGTTTTTGGTCTTGGTGTGATTTGATCTTAGAACCTAAGGGTTCTATGGATGCTCCTCATTTCTTTTGAGTGAATGAAACTCTTTAGTTTAGTCCCACATTGGGTAATCTAGAGAAGGATGTCCACTATATAACTATTCTCATATGGATAGTATATAACACGTGGGTGGAATGGGGTAGGCAAACAATACATGGGCTAACTTATGTATTGGGTCTGCGTATGTGAAAGACATCAACCATGATCTATTATTTTTACCGAAAAATTTCTTACAAGAAATCTGAAACCCTAAAGGTTTCTTTTTATGTTTATCTTGGGAAAACCTGATTTACAAGAAATCCAAAACCCTAAGGGTTTCTTTTCTCCAATAAATACAAAAAGTTTTCAGAGTTGAAATCCATCCCAGAAGAGGCTATTATCCTGTCTTCTTTTCACCATCTTCTCGCTTTGTTTTGCAATTTTGAGTGTTTATTTCCCTTCCTTCCCTGTTGCTAAGTTCAAGAGTGGGTAGTTTGTATTGTGCTAATACAAGCTATATCGTGAAGTCTTATCCTGGACACATCTTCACACGTTTTCGTTGGGATTTAGCTTATGTATTGGGCATGCGTATGTGAAAGACATCAACCGTGATCTATTATTTTTGCCGAAAATATTTTTAAAAAAAATCCGTAACCCTAAAGGTTTCTTTTTATGTTTATCTTGGGAAAACTTGATTTACAAGAAATCTGAAACCCTAAAGGTTTCTTTTCTCCTATAAATACAAAACGCTTTCAGAGTTGAAATCCATCCCAGAAGCGGCTACTATCCTGTCTTCTTTTCACCATCTTCTCGCTTTGTTTTGCGCTTTTGAGTGCTTATTTCCCTTTCTTCCCTGTTGCTAAGTTCAAGAGTGGGTAGTTTGTATTGTGCTAATACAAGCTATATCGGGCAGTCTTATCCTGGACACATCTTCGCACGTTGGGGTTTATCATTGCTCTTCTCAAGTATACCCACGAACTAATGTGTTAAGGACAACTTGTTGAACCTGTGATTCTGCCCTCGTAGTTGTCCGTGGTAGAGTTGTTTTCAATTCAGTTTTGTATATATTTTTCTGATACATCTAACGCTGCTGTTCATTGTTGCAAGATTCCATCAATCTTAAAACATTATCTTTTATCTCGTAACAATGGGAAAGCAGGATGTTGAAAAACCACAGAAGTTCAACAAGAAGGATTTCAAGAGATGGCAATCCAAAATGCTATTTTTCCTGAGTTTTCATGATTTAGACACAATAATGGTTCCTTTTGATGATTTAATGAATACTGAAGATGATAAAACGTTTTACAAGAGGCAGAATTATCTGGCTAAAAATCATATTATGAACTATTTGGAAGATGCGATGTATGATTTTTATAATGCTAAAGAAAATTTCAGTGCTTATGATTTGTGGACTGCGTTAGAAGCAAAGTACCAGGAAGAGACTGCTGGTAGCAAGAAATTTCTGGTAGCAAAGTTTTTGGATTTCAAGATGACGAATGATAATCCTGTTGTTGATCAATTCCTTGAATTTCAACAAATCATAAACGAGATTCTTGCTGAAGGTATGGTCATTGATGAGACTTTTCAAGTATCTGCGGTAATTTAGAAGTTACCATCTTCTTGGTCAGAGTACAAAAGAAAATTGAGGCATGAAACTGGTGAAGTCAACATGGTTGACTTGGGAAAGAAGATTCAAGTTGAAGAAATGTTATGCACCAAAGACAAGAATGTTTCGTCTGCAAGAGATATGACAAATAAGGCTCATATGACTGAACACAAATCTGGAAAAGGTGATAACAACAAACGCAACCCTAAGCATGGTCCTCACAAAAAAGGTACGTTTCGTAAACTGAATATGACATTACTAAGATTAAGGGTGCTTGATATGTCTGTGGAAATCATGGTCACATGGCAATTTACTGTAGACAACGTAAGGACCTTAATAAGAAGAATAATGCTAACTTGGTTGCTGAGAATAAGAACGAGTTTTCTGTTATGGTGTCTGAAGTTAATCTGGTGACAAATGTGAGGGACTTATGGGTAGACTCTGGAGCTACCAAGCATGTATGTGGAAGCCGAGACTTGTTCACCTCCTATCATAAGGTAGGGGAAGACTGAGGGTCTATATAAGCTTAATGTAAAATCTGATAAAATAAATATGAATGATTCTTCTGCTTATATGTGTGTGTCATTGAATGTTTGGCATGGTAGATTTAGTCATGTAAACTATAAATCAATACATAAATTGGATAGCGTAGGCTGCATACCTAAATTCACTATTGAAAAGGATCACAAGTGTGAGATTTGCATAGAATCTAAGGATGCTAAGAAATCATTCAGTAGGAATATCCAGAGAAATTCTAAACCCTTAGAATTAATCCATTCTGACCTAGTCGATATGAAGTCAGTTCAAACTAGAGGTGGTAAGAAGTGGTTTGTCACTTTTATAAATGACTGTACAAGGTACTGTCATGTTTATTTGATTAAAGGGAAGGACGATGCCTTAGAAGCCTTTAAGATATATAAACTCGAAGTTGAAAACCAATTGAATGCTACTATTAAAACTGTTAGGTCTGACCGTGGTGGTGAGTATGAAATTCCTGTAAGAGATTTCTGCGAAGAACATGGCATAATACATGAGAAAACAACCCCTTATTCACCTCAATCCAATGGTGTAGCTGAACGTAAGAACCGTACCCTTAAGGATATGATGAATGCCATGTTGATTAGTTCAGGATTACCTGCAAACTTATGGGGGGAGGCCATCCTCTCAGCTTGTTATATACTGAATATAGTACCCTTCAAAGGATCAGATAAAACTCCATATGAGTTATGGAAAGGTATACAACCATCTTATACTTACTTCAAAGTGTGGGGGTGTTTGGCAAAGGTGGCCATACCTCCTCATAAGAGAACTAAGATAGGACCCAAAACTGTTGATTGTGTCTTCATAGGGTATCCTGAGCATTCTAGTGCTTATAGGTTTATGGTTGTGAGTTCTGAAATTTCTGACATTGGGTTGCATACTATTATGGAGTCCAGGGATGCAAAGTTCTTTGAGAATATTTTTCCTTTGAAACTTGGTTCTCGAAAGAGATGTTTAGATGAACCTCTAGATATGCCTTCAACCAATCAGTTATTACCTTTAGAGGTATATGCACCAGAATTTGAACCTAGAAGAGGTAAAAGGGTTAGAACTGAGAAAACCTATCCTGGTTGCATTACATACCTAGCCGAGTCTGAGCCACAGACTTATAGAGAAACCATGACTTCTTATGAAGCTCCATGGTGGGAAGAAGCCTCCATTAGTGAAATGGATTCCATCCAACAAAACGGTACTTGTGAGATTGTAGATTTACCTCCAGGGTGTAAGGCCATAGGTTGTAAATGGATCTTCAAAAGAAAACGTATAGATGGAACTGTTTATAAATACAAGGCTAGGTTGGTAGCTAAAGGTTACAAACATAAAGAAGGTATAGATTTCTTTGATACTTATTCACCCGTGACTAGAATTACTTCCATTAGGATGTTAATTGCTATAGCCTCTGTCCATAACCTAGAGATACATCAAATGGATGTAAAGATAACGTTTTTAAATGGTGAATTAGATGAGGAAATTTACATGGAACAACCCGAGGGTTTTGTAGTGAAAATTTGTGAAAAGAAAGTGTGTAAACTGATTAAATCTTTATATGGTTTGAAACAAGTGTGTTTACACTAAACTTTAAGGATGCCTGTGTAATTGTATGCTTGTATGTTGATGATATGCTTATACTAGGTACAAACATGGATGTTATTAATTCACTAAGAAATTGCTGAATGAGAACTTTGACATGAAAGACTTAGGCCCTGCTGATGTAATCTTAGGGATGAAGATTAAATGGAATTTTAATGGCTATAGTTTGAGTCAATCTCATTATGTTGTATACTTAAGAAATATAATCAATTTAACTATAAACCTGCTTGTACTCCCTATGATTCCTTTTGTAATCTCAAGAAGAATAAGGGTGAGGGAGTTAACCAACTTGAATACTCAAGAGTCATAGGAAGTCTGATGTATTTGATGAACTGTACGAGACCAGACATTGCTTATGCAGTGAGTATGTTAAGCATGTATACTTGTAATTCAGGGCAGATGTATTGGGATGCACTTATTAGAGTGCTGAGGTACTTAAAGTACACAATATCCTTCTATTTGAGTTATGAAGGATACCCTGCCGTCCTTGAAGGATTTTTCGATGCAAACTGGATAGCAGACTCAGAGGAGTCTAAGTCTACGAGTGGGTATGTATTCACTCTAGCAGGAACGTCTGTTTCTTGGAAATCTTGTATTCACTCTAGCAGGAACGTCTGTTTCTTGGAAATCTTCCAAACATACATGTATAGCTCGTTCCACTATGGAATCAGAGTTTATTGCGTTAGATAAAGCAGGAGAGGAATCAGAATGACTAAGATGCTTTTTAGAAGACGTTCCTATCTGAAGTGGGGTGTAGCAGTAACACTCTTGATAGAATTCACCTATCTGAATGAGGAAGTGGGCTGCTTCCTATAAGAATTTGAGCGAATTGTTTAGAGCATTCTGAGAAACAGGATACGTCCAGGGCCAAAATGGATACAACGGCACGAACTTAGCAACATCATACGTAGTTGTTATCGCAAATTGCATCAAACGCTAGCAGTTCAAGACATCACGTTCACTGTCTCTAGCAAGTATTTTCGGTAACTTCTCACTAAGTAAAGGTTCAAGACCTGATGGACACCTTTGCTTATATGGTATTTTCCGTATTCTGATTTTTTTCGTTTTTTTCGAGATTTCATTAATGTGGGGGATTGTTGGAGAAAATGAGTTTCAAACTAAATGTTTTTGGTCTTGGTGTGATTTGATCTTAGGACCTAAGGGTTCTATGGATGCTCCTCATTTCTTTTGAGTGGATGAAACTCTTTAGTTTAGTCCCACATTGGGTAATCTAGAGAAGGATGTCCACTAGATAACTATTCTCATATGGATAATATGTAAAAAGTGGGTGGAATGGGGTGGGCAAACAATACATGGGCTAACTTATGTATTGGGCCTGCGTATGTGAAAGACATCAACCATGATCTATTATTTTTACCGAAAATATTTTTACAAGAAATCTGAAACCCTAAAGGTTTATTTTTATGTTTATCTTGGGAAAACTTGATTTACAAGAAATCTGAAACCCTAATTTCTTTTCTCCTATAAATACAAAACGTTTTCAGAGTTGAAATCCATTCCAGAAGCGGCTACTATCCTGTCTTCTTTTCACCATCTTCTCGCATTGTTTTGCGCTTTTGAGTGTTTATTTCCCTTTCTTCCCTGTTGCTAAGTTCAAGAGTGGGTAGTATGTATTGTGCTAATACAAGCTATATCGGGCAGTCTTATCCTGGACACATCTTCGCACGTTGGGGTTTAGCATTGCTCTTCTCAAGTTAACCCGCGAACTAATGTGTTAAGAACAACCTGTTGAACCCGTGATTCTGCCTTCATAGTTGTCCGTGGTAGAGTTGTTTTCAATTCATTTTTTTATATATTATTCTGATACATCTAACGCTGATGTTCATTGTTGCAATATTCCAACACAATCCACATCAAGCAATAAAGTTACTATCAAACGTGTTTCATCCGGTGTTGCCGTTTCACTTGTACTTCTTTCTCAGACAAATCAAGTCAGTCAGTTTCGGTATTTCTCTCAACCATACTTTTTTTGGATCAAATATTATGTTTTATGCGAAGTTCAACTGGGCATATATAGTTAAGGGGCAACTGATTTTTAAGCCGATTGGGTGTATAGCTAGGCAGTCAAACGAAAAACAAGACAGAATGTAATTAACAAAATCCAACGTCTGTAACATAGTGAAGAAGAGGATGAAAGAATGGAATTAGGAAACTAATTTTTTCTGTTGGTTATAAGACTCTTGGGCAGGCCATTGCTGCAGAACCGTCCCACTACACACTGTGTCAGCTTGCAGCTGCCCCAGATAAGGGTGTACCACTTCCACTTGACGAAGGGTCTGATGGAGAAACTGGGCAGTTAATGATGATGAGAGGTATGACGGCTAAGAATTTCGATCCAGTTAGATATTCTGGAAGATGGTTTGAATTAGCATCCGGTAAGGGTGGATTTGCTGGCGCCGGACAAGAAGACTGTCGTTGTACACAGGTGAAACATATGCTGATTGATTATGTATGTTCTTGTATGGTGTTGGATATGCCTTGAATCGGTATACCTAGTTGGATTAGGACTGGGTCTGTTTTCGGTTACCTAGTTGGATTAGGACTGGGTCTGTTTTAGGTTACCTAGTTGGATTAGGGTTTTGACCCTATATACACACACACACATAGGTGTGTAATCTGTATCTCAGTAGTATCAATGTAACCTATCTGAGTATCTTTGTTTCTGTGTAGAATCACTGCAAGTTGTGCAGTGATTCTACAATCTGGAATCTGATTAATCTGTGCACATCAGTGCAATCTATCTGATATTCAGTAGTATCTGCTCTGTAACTCAGTATTCTGCTCTATAATAAAACTCTACTTTCTATGTTGTGGATGTAGCTAACGTAACAGTTAGTGAACCACGTAAATCTCTGTGTCTCGATCTCTATTGTTGTTCTCCTTCGATCTCTCGTTACAACAAACTGGTATCAGAGCAAGGTTCGATTTCCGCCGAGAACGATGTCCGGATTCATGATGAAGATCAACATGTTTGAAGATTCGGTGGGTTATGCATTACAGGTGGAGGATCACGAGTCGTCCACCTACAAGGCTGGAACATCTGATTTTGGCACTATAATGGTGCATCTGATTCTGGCACTGTAATAGTGCATCTAGTTCTGGCACTGTAATGGTGCATCTGTTTCTGGCACTGTAATAGTGCATCTGTTTCTGTTGCTGGGAAGATTTAAGTCAAGGTGGAGATTTGTTGGATATGCCTTGAATCGGTATACCTA
>JAJJMC010019295.1:2102316-2147118 GCA_023531435.1 Papaver californicum
ACACATAGGTGTGTAATCTGTATCTCAGTAGTATCAATGTAACCTATATGAGTATCTCTGTTTCTGTGTAGAATCACTGCAAGTTGTGCAGTGATTCTACAATCTGGAATCTGATTAATCTGTGCATATCGATGCAATCTATCTGATATACAGTAGTATCTGCTCTGTAACTCTGTATTCTGCTCTATAATAAAACTCTGCTTTCTATGTTGTGGATGTAGCTAACGTAACAGTTAATGAACCACGTAAATCTCTGTGTCTCGATCACTATTATTGTTCTCGTTCGATCTCTCGTTATAACATATGGGTTAAAGCACTTATATCTTACAGAGTCTAGGTTTTGAAGTGCCAATAGTTGATTCCTTACTCATAGTCATGAACATTGGAATCTTGAGTTAGCATGGTTTTTGCGCCTATTTCATCCAACTATCGCGGGGGAGTAACCACACTTGACCTTGAATTTGCTTAAAATATGCAGAATTTCATCTTTTTCTGTCACGAGCTGTACGGGTGACAAACGCTTTTGGGTTTGTTGCATATACTACCTTACATCCCATTAGTATCCACATCTATAGCTTCAATTTTCGATAAAACAAATGCTATATAATACCCACTGTGGTTCTGATTACTGAGTCTTATATATGCTCCATAATATTGCAGCGAGTATACACATTTGATGGTGAATCTCGACCTCCCTCAATCCAAGTAGATACGTTTTGTGTTCATGGTGGTCCTGATGAGTATATTACCGGTATAAGAGGGAAGGTTCAATGCCTCTCGGAGAAAGATATGGAGTAAAATGAAACGGATTTGGAAATGAGGGAGATGATTAGAGAAAAGTGTACCCTCCGTTTTCCAACGTTGCCATTTATTCCCAAGTTGCCTTATGACGTGATTGCAACTGATTATGATTTATGACAATTATGCTATTGTTTCAGGGGCTAGAGACACAAGTTTCATTCAGGTAACATAAGGACATTATACACTTGTATACGATAACTATCGATATTCATTTGCATACCGTATCTTCTTACAGTTAACCACAAGTCCACGACCAGTTTCGTACTAATTGAATGGTTAGCCAGAAGTCCACAACCAGTTTCATACTAATTGAATGATATTTCTGATCAAGCTCTGGTCTTGAAATTTCAGATTTACTCAAGGACGCCGAATCCTGGACCAGAGTTCATAGAGAAATATAAGTCTTACTTGGCAAACTACGGGTACGATCCGAGCAAGATCAACGACACTCCACAAGATTGTGATGTTTCTGATACTCAGTTATCAGCAATGATGTCTATGCCTGGAATGCAGAAAGCTCTAACAAATTCCTGACCTAGAACTAAAGTCATCGGTTGAATTTGATCCTTTCACGAGTACGTTTGGAATTCTAAAGAAGCTTGTGCAACTCTATTTTAAGTAGTTGTTATGCTTTTTGAGACTTGCAAGTTTGTTGTCTATATACAAATGTAATAATTTTGGAGTTGGGTAGTTCAAATATCTGCTGTATAGACTTTGTAAAATTGGAGCAATTCTGAAAAGGGAATGAAAGATACTGCAGTATCTTCCAAAGTATGTGTGAATTGATAGTCGGCAGTAACAAACCCCACCAGGACTTGGGTTGATTTCAAAACCATATTATATACTGAATGCGTTGATTCTTTAGCTGAAAGTTTGAAATCTCGCCACTTGGGGTGGAGAAGAAGTAGACTTGTACCCGCAGCAGGTAGAAGCGTCGTGTCAAAGCTGTGGTGGATACTATGCCCACCTACACATGTCTAGCTTTGCTATTCTTCAAAGGGATAACTTAGATGGATAGCCTCTGAATGGAACTTTTTGGTGGGGTCATACCAAAGATTACTCAGGAATTTATACTTCAAATCTAAACCAACTAGTTTTAGAGGCATGAGGTTTGAATCATATAACATATTCCAATTTTAACCAAAAGCATGTAGAATGATTCAACCCCTGATTAGCTCTGGTCTAAAATTCTCAAACCAAAGTTGAAAGTACTTCAAAAACAAAAATTACTCCCTTAGTCTCGAGAAGCTCAGGTCTGGATCTAAAATTCTCTCTTGGGCCACCACCAAAAGTACTTCCATTCTCACTCTCAACAAAAATCCATCACCTTTAATACCCAACAAGGCAACAAGTTTTCATCCCTACCCACAGAATAAATTGTTCACAAATAGACCAGAAGGCAAACAAACAACCTAAAGAAAAACCTGCAACATGGAGTTAAATGACGCGAAGATATATAGTGAACGAACCCAGCTCTTACCTCCAACAACAGAATTTGGATGAATCTATAATGAACCACAATATTGCAAATGCACGTTGCACGTCCATTACATTAAGATCTAATGATTCAGACATCTTTTTTATTTATTTTGTATGGACTACTAGTACTAAAAAATATTACCAAACTCCCGTACAGTTCCATTCCACATGGTGCATGCACGCAGCTGCATCTAACAAACAATCAACAAGTCCAACTCCTCGTATGAGTCGCATTCCTATTCATGTAAGGGTACTTCGTTAATAAAGTACACTATCAAGGGTAAAGTTGAACTAGTCAGTATCTTAATACCACATTAAACGTTAAGCAAAGTATTCTTGTACAAATACAGCTACCGTGACCGTTTTCTTCTTCAGTTTTTTCTTCCTTGGTTTGGACATTAATACCAATCGTTAATTCCCAAAAGCCCTAAACTTAATTACTTCCCGAATCTTCAATCTTAAAAAAGAACCAAGAAAAATCTCTAAAATTATGTTCTAATTCAAATAGAAGAAGTATCTCTGCGTCTGAGATCTTCTTCTTCTCTCTGGAATTTCTCAAATTGGATTTGATTGATGAAATTGTTATTTAGATTATTAAGTGGAGAAAATGTCATGGGGATTAGGATGGAAGAGATCTTCAGAAATATTTCATTTAACATTAGTATACGGTGATAATGATAATGATAATAATAATAATACTAATGTAGATGAAACAACACCACGTTCATCTTCAGTTTCATCATCATCATCTGTATCTACTGCTGGTTCTTTTCAATATGAACCAGGTATACGTGTTGAATTAGATTGGTCTGCTGGTGATGATGAAGATCAAATTGCACTTAGGTTACAATCTCAACTTATGGTTGCTTTACCACCACCACAAGATTCTGTTGTTGTTGAAATTAATCACCAAGTTGATAAAGATGACGATGGAGAAGATAATGTTGGTGTTGATATGAAAGTTGTTACAAGAAGAGAACCATTACGGTTGATTATTTTGTCAAAGACTGTTGGATCAGGACAACAAAGTGATGGTGTTGGGGTTTTAACTCGTTTGATTCGGTCTAATCTGGAAGCATCACCAGGGATTGATGACGGAGTTCTCGGTTTCTCCGAACATTGGAAATCTGTTACTTGTTTAAGTATCTCTGGATGCAGTTTATCGGTAAGATCATTTTAATCGAATGATAAATTGGTATTATCTCTTGGAGTTTGTGACTTAAGTCGGTTTCCTGAATTATGTAATAGACTCGAATCTAAAATCGTGTTGAACGAAGTCAAATTTCTTTATATGTTGTCTATTTATGGTGAGAGTAAAATCTGTATATGCATTTGACGCAGATGGTAGTGAATTTCAAGTCAGTTTTGCTGAAACTGTTTGTGGGAGTTTCTGTTTGCCCTTGAGTTATGATTATACTATCTTGTCAGATTATAGTGGCGCAAAAAATTTCCACAAGGGGAAAGCAGAAAAACTGTTTTGCATGTTCAAGTTAATTACTATCCTTGATTTCGTATAAATTTCAAGTATCTTACGTTAAGCACCCATATGCATGTTAAGAACTATAAAACGACAGCAACAGCAACAGCAACAGCAACAACAACTTGTGTTTCTTAGAATGTATGGTCACCCATCGGTATTAGTTGAATCAAATGTTTAGAGTCCAGACTCTAGACAAATATGAGAAAACAATCGATTGAGAGTATCTATTATGTTATTACATTCACGGGAGGATGGCTATTTATGTTCTCAACAATGTTCTTTTTTGTGCTTTAATTTATGTATTGTTTTTATTGGCGAGGAACTTTAATTCTGATTATTTGACTTGAATAAATAAAATAAAAGTGTCCTTTTCCTCATGATTTCGGAGAAACCAAAATTCAGTTGCACATTCTAACGTTTAAAACATGCATAACTCAAATTTCTTAATCAATCTTTACGCATAACCTGCTTATTCAGGTACCTGTTAATTTTGGATGTCTTTTCAGGTATTGCCGGTGGAATTAACCCGTCTGCCCCTACTTGAGAGGCTATATCTAGATAATAATAAACTAACACACCTCCCCCCCGAGCTTGGTGAACTGAGAACTTTGAAAGTACTAACGGTTGACTACAACATGCTGGCATCTGTACCTGGTAAACTTTGGAGTTCACTATATGATAATAATATTTACTTTGTAAATTGTGAAATCTGCCCAGCTTCCAGATGGAAAAAAATAATTTTCTAATCTATTTATTTCATTCACTTTTAAACAGTCGAGCTCAGGCAGTGCGTTGGATTATTGGAGTTGTCCCTGGAACATAACAAACTGGTCCGCCCTCTTCTTGATTTCAGGTCATTTGATCAGCAATTATCATCTTATATCTCTGGTTTTCCTTTGTATACATGCTATCTGTTCAATGATGGGAGTATTCACTAGAGGTGGTCTTACCTATGGTTGCATTGTAAATGTACAGAGCTATGTCAGAGTTATGTATTCTTAGGCTATTCGGCAATCCCCTTGAGTTTTTACCGGAAATTTTGCCCTTACACAAGCTCCGCCACTTATCTCTTGCAAATATAAGGATCGAAGGAAATGACAGTTTGAAATCTGTAAAAGTACAAATTGAGGTAATAGATAATGCAGCAATTTTGGTAATACCTGGATGAAATTACATACATTACTGCGAGCTAAAGATATTCTTGGGTGATTGCAGACGGAGAATGGTTCCTACTTCATTGCATCTAGACACAAATTAAGTGCTTTCTTCTCGCTTATTTTCCGATTTTCTTCTTGTCATCATCCTTTACTAGCATCTGCACTGGCCAAAATCATGCAAGATCATGGAAATCGAATCGTTGTTGGTAAAGATGAGAATGCCGTGCGGCAACTCATAAGTATGGTGAGCAGTGATAACCAACATGTGGTATGTAGGTAAATCTAGTTTCTGTTTTTTTCTTCTTTAAGGCTTTGCAGCCCCCTCAATTTATGTACCTTTGCTTTTTTGCAGATTGAACAAGCAAGCTCTGCTATTTCAGCACTAGCAGCAGATGTTTCTGTTGCCATGCAGTTGATGAAGTCGGACATCATGCGGCCCATTCAGTCATTATTGAGATCTATGGCCCCAGAAGAATTAAAATCTGTGTTGCAAGTAGTGGTTAACTTGGCTTTTGCTTCTGATGCTGTTGCTCAAAAGATATTAACCAAAGATGTTTTGAGATCTCTGAAAGTTTTATGTGCCCACAGAGACACTGAGGCAAGCTGACTGTGTTAAAGAATTCGTTTTGCTATTTTGTGTTTCCTTTATTTTCTATTTTACTGCTGTAAAAACCAATATGCATTAACATATTGCCAATAAGAAAACTTATTCCTTTTCAGGTGCAACGATTAGCTCTTCTTGCTGTTGGTAACTTGGCCTTCTGTACAGAGAACCGTCGCACTCTAGTTACTTCCGAAAGTCTGCGTGAACTTTTGCTACGCCTGATAGTGGCATCCGATCAGCGTGTGTATAAAGCTGCTGCCCGTGCTTTGGCGATCCTCGGTTAGTCTTGGGATTTTATTTATTAAGTAAATTTAGTTGCCAGGTTTTCTTATCTCTTGTTTCTGGAAGCTCACTGTTTAAAAGTAAATGTCTTTTCTTGTTTCTTTCATGCTCGTGTAGGGGAGAATGAGAATCTGAGGCGAGCGTTGAGAGGAAGGCCAATTGCAAAGCAAGGTTTGCGTATACTTGCAATGGATGGCGGCGGAATGAAAGGTCTAGCAACTGTCCAGATGCTTAAACAGATTGAACAAGAAACGGGGAAGCGTATACATGAGATGTTTGACCTCATATGTGGCACATCCACTGGTGGTATGCTTGCTGTTGCTCTTGGAATCAAACAAATGAGTTTGGATGAGTGCGAAGAGATATACAAGAAGCTTGGTATGGGCATCACGTTAAGTTTATTTATGAATCTAGTGCGTCAATTGTTTCATTCTGTTTATGCCTTTCTGTTGCAATTTCTCAGGGAAACTTGTGTTTGCTGAACCTACCCCCAAGGATAACGAAGCTGCAACTTGGAGGGAAAAGCTGGATCAACTCTACAAAAGCTCATCTCAGAGCTTTAGAGTTGTCGTACACGGGTCTAAAGTATGAAACCGTTTTATTGTATATAGTTTTCTTTATGTAACTTATCTTTTGTTTTCTGGTTTTGTCGGAGCATTTAATAGTATTATGTGTTCAATGTCTTAGCATTCTGTTTCACTTTCTACATTTTATTTTAGATGGTGTAAAGTTCATGTTTCTTTGCAACTAGTAAGAAAATTAAAAATTGTGCAATAACCTAATTTATCAATTTTGCATTTTTGAAGATTTTGCTGGAGTTTTGTTTTTGTTTCATAAGATTTTCAGAGTAACATTGAGAGAGCAATTTTAAATCTCTGTTTATTTTAGCTTGATGTGTGTTTGTATAAAATTTCAAAGAATGCTCTCAAATCATCATAATATCAGTGGATATTCTTCTCCAGTCTGTCACACTCCATGTATAACAGTTAACATTACTTTTTTGCAGCACAGTGCTGATCAATTTGAGCGATTGTTGAAAGAGATGTGTGCTGATGAGGAAGGTGACCTTTTAATAGAATCGGCTGTGAAAAGCATTCCCAAAGTTTTTGTAGTGTCGACACTCGTGAGTGTAGCACTAGCACAGCCTTTTCTGTTCCGTAATTATCAGGTTAGTTGGGAATTTATCTGACACATCTTTCATCTGGTTGGAGAGTCGTATCTTGTGTTTCATGAGTCAAAAATGAACCATAGTATGAGAAGAAGAGACCAATATCAAATTATATATATATATATACTATTTGATATATACATGTGAGACCATGTAACTAAACAAGGAAAAATATGCTGCTCAACGCCACCATGAACAGAAAATTTGAATACAAAGTATTGTGCTACTTTATTGACTCTAACATTATGTTTCTACATTTAAGAGCTATCATTTTGTTCTTTAAACTTCTAAGTTTTCATAAACTAATTCTTTTTTCACTTCACCTTATAGTATCCTGCAGGCATCCAGGAGAGACCTCTTGGAACAACAGAAATTACAAGTGGCTCTGCTGTTGGGACAGATGGTACTGGTACTCAAGCTGGAGCTAAGCATTGTGCTTTTATTGGAAGCTGTAAGCATCATATATGGCAGGCCATTAGAGCATCATCAGCTGCTCCATATTATCTTGACGATTTCTCAGATGGTAATCTCCGTATTGATGGCAAAAATATGTGCCTTTTTCTCCTGAAATGTTGATTAGAGGGTACCTTGTATTACTGTAATTTATGAAGATTGTAATGTACTTTCTTTGGTCTCTTGTTATAGATGTGAACCGCTGGCAAGATGGTGCAATTGTGGCAAATAATCCAACTATTTTTTCCATAAGAGAGGCACAACTGCTATGGCCTGATGCAAAAATTGACTGTTTAGTCTCTATTGGATGTGGTTCTGTCCCGACAAAGGTAACTGGGACTTCCTTTTATCTGTTCGTGTGTAGACTCATCATAGAGAATCCGACTATGAAGGATTTGAAATTTGACGGTATCCTATAGTGAATACCAAGTTTGGGAACAAGTAGCATCCAGTTGATGGGACTGTGTCAACTTACTTTCTTCTTGGAGGACCTTAATGCCCACTGACTTTACCCAAATAGGTTTTGTGTATATTGCATGACTTAGTTGTACATTCCTCGCGTCGTATCGTTTTTTAGGAGTATTCACCGTTGAAAATTATCTATGGTGCTGTAATTAATGGTTAAACACATGCTGAAAGACGCTTATCATCCTCTGAGTCACCCAACACCATCAGTTAGTTGTTTCGTCAAGCTTCTAAATATGTTCATCACTCTAGGTTCGAAAAGGTGGGTGGCGTTATCTGGACACCGGGCAGGTTTTGATTGAGAGTGCATGCTCTACGGAACGAGTGGAGGAAGCATTAAATGCGTTGTTACCATTGCTTCCTGAAATACAATATTTTCGGTTTGAACCAGGTGAACTATCAACTTTGAGTTTGCTCGTTAAGTTCGAAAAGGACGTTGTTACTGTACAATCTTGGTCTCATATTTGTCTCTAAAACTAATATGAATATATTCTTATCCGTTTCCATAAGAACTGATTCTTACATAATATATGGGCATATAGTTGAAGGCAATTACAATAATCTTCAAATATTGTGATATTTATTGGGTTTTGTTTGTAACTGTGTCCAGTTGACGAACGATGTGATATGGAGCTGGATGAGACTGATCCTGCTATATGGCTTAAGTTGGAAGGTGCCACACAGGAATACATGGAGGACAATTCAGAGGCCTTCAAGAATGTGTGTGATAGATTACTTCTTCTTCACGAAGAAAAATCGTCAGACAAGATGAATTCCCCATATGGTCGTAAAACAAACCTTTCGAACACGGGTATATTTGTTAATTTTCTTACTTAAGTTTGTTCTTTTCTCTTGGTTGCTCATTATAAAACTTGAACATGAACATCTTTTTATATATGCAGTGATAGATGAGAATACCCTTTCTTTGGGTTGGAGGCGTATGGTACTACTTGTGGAAGCTTATCATAGTCCTGATTCAGGGAGAGCAGTTCATCATGCCCGGTCCCTGGAAACATTTTCTGCCCGAACTGGCATAAGGTTATCTTCTATAAATAGGATAGTGGGGTTTTCAAAGTCTGCCCCTGCGACAACTTTTGCTACACCATTTGCGTCACCTTTGTTTACTGGAAGCTTCCCGTCAAGCCCACTTCTATACAGTCCTGAAGTTGCTTCACAGAGGGTTAACCGAATAGATTTAGTCCCTCCACTAAGCTTGGATGGGTGCCGAACTGGAAAATCACCCGGTTCACCACCAAAATCTCCTATGGGGCCTAGAGAGCTCTCAGCTCCTGTCCAATCTTTGCAGGAAAAACTTCAAAGTTCACCGCAAGTGGGCATTATACATTTGGCCCTTCAAAATGATGTTGTGGGCTCAATATTGAGGTCAGCCACTTTGTGTTCGATATGGTAGATATCAGTTTATGCTTGTTGATGCAGGTCTCATTTCAGTTGAACCTTTTTGTTTTGTTTCTTAGTTGGCAAAATGATGTGTTTGTGGTTGCTGAACCTGGGGAACTGGCGGATAGGTTTCTACGAAGTGTTAAATTAAGTTTTATGTCAATGGTCAAGGGTCGCAACAGGAAAGAAATGACAGTCCTATCAAAAATTTCAACTGTAGCTGATCTGATTGCATATAAGCCGAATTTCCAGATCGGGTGCGTTGTCCATAGGTATATTGGACGACAAACTCAAGTAAGTCTTGTCCGATATTTGTTTTATATTTTTGATTTTCAGAAATCGGCCTTGATTTTCCAAATTTAAGTCTTGTATTAGAACAATGGTAAAGCAATCCTCGTCATTTGTAACTGAACTGAGAAAATACTGCTCTTATTATTATGTTTATGGTATGTGAAGGTCATGGAGGATGACCAAGAAATCGGGGCATATATGTTTCGCCGAACAGTGCCATCGATTCACTTATCGCCAGATGATGTTCGTTGGATGGTATGTTACACTTGTATAACCTATTGATCTTATTTAGGATAGCAACTATAGAATTAGATTTTCTAGCTGCAGAAGTAACCTATAATACACGTGATTATAGAAAAGAAAAGCATGTGTTTTGTTATGAGTGAGAACCACCCTGAAATTACCTTTCAGATGCCTTATTGTCGATTTACTCTATCATCAATTTTGCTCCAGTATTCTTACTCTTGGTTTTGATGAATACTCTTGGTTTTGTTTCATCAAAAACTTAAAACTGTTTCAGCTATTTAGGAGTACAAATCTTCTTTCACGGAGTAGTTTATATTAGTAAATATTTCAAAGTATAACTGAACCATTAGCAATAAAAAAGACGAAAAGCTGTTGTGTAGTAATTGTTAGTTATTGATGGCTTCTTAAATCAAAATTGTTTGATCATCTGCCTTCTTAAATTTCTAGATTGGAGCATGGAGAGACAGAATAATAATTTGCAGTGGGGCATTCGGACCTACCCCAAGTTTAGTAAAGGCATTTCTTGATAGTGGTGCCAAAGCTGTTATTTGTCCATCAATAAAACCATCTGAGACACAGTTGGCAACGTTCCATGGGTCAAGTGAGTACAACACCCTAGATAATGGGAGGTTTGAGATTGGAGACGAGGAAACAGAAGAGGAAGATATGCAACAGCAACCACATCAACCCCCAAGCCCAGTCAGTGATTGGGAAGATAACGACCCAGATAAAGCACAAGAGTTGGTGGATGATGAAGAAGAGTTATCCAGGTTCATTTGCCTATTGTATGATACCTTATTTCGGGAAGGTGCAAGAGTGGACGTGGCTCTGCAACACGCGCTTGCTTCACATCCAAAACTGAGGTTTTCATGTCATCTTCCAAGTATACCATAATTTTGTAAAGAAAGTAACGTCTACAGAAAGAAAAAAGAAAAAAAAAACTATAATAACGAAAAATAAAAACATAGGAGAGTGTATCGATCAAACTTACTTGAAATGGAATATATGAACATTTAGATCAATTTTGATGCTGAGAATTCAATATCTTTATTAGTTAGTCTGTTTAAACAAATAAACAATAGTTACATTCAACGTGTATCAAAAAAATATCCTGTTGGTTTCGCCGGGATCAATAAAAATATTTCAGCTTTCCTTGTATTCCTTAAAGATCAGCTTTCCCAATATTCCTTAAAGATCTATGGTAGTCTTGGTAGAGCCGGTTGTCTGCAAATTGGACAGGTTTTACTAATCAGGAGCCACTGTTTTATACATTCTTCATGGTACTCGTGTCCACAATGCAACATTCTGATCTTATCCAGATTCTCGTACTCGGCTAAATCAGCTTGGCAGATAATGCAAGTGTCGTTCTCCTTTTCCAGGTTTGCTCCAGAACCGTTCAAACATGAAGACGTTGCTAATTTATGTTGAACTCGTGTCCTCATACATGTCGATATCTCTTCTTCTGATAAACCAGTTCTTACCGAGCCAATTTCCTCCTGAAGTGATAGTAATAACTCATCTAATCGCGGTGAAACCCCAGTAAATATATCATCCATTATGGCAACATTATCTTGAAATTGAAGCGTACTCGTTGCAGTGGGAATAACCCTAACACTGGAGGCTGAAACATCCATCACGGCAACACCATCATGCGTACTCGTAGTGTTGGGAAGAACCCTAACCCTAGAGGCTGGAACATCCAGTATGGCAACACCGTCTTGAAACTGAAATCTACTGGCGGTAGAATTCTGTTGTGGAATGGTCGCATTTCTCGGATGTTGATTACTCAGATTGAACCCAATCCTATAGGATGGCGATGATCCCATAAGTCTCGAACTATGTTGCTGGTGGTGACGGGGCGGAGGGTGTGGATGACAACAAGACATGGCGACCAATAAACAGAAGTATAATCTTCCTTGGAAATTCGAAAAGAAAATAAACAGAACTAAAACAAGAGAAACGAAATCTATCAGAGATAGACAACACGATCTCTATTCTCTAGTATATATATATAGGAGGATCTATGACACAGCAACGGTCATAATAGAATTTAAAACTTTGTGTTAGTTGTTGATCAAATTTTGAGGTTTCCATTTCCAACTCGGTCGAACCTGAAAAAGGAAAGGCCTTTGTTGGGCCATGTTTGGTTAAGCTAGTCGGAAAAATGTTTTTGCCGGCACCACTAGCCACTAGGGGGCGGGGCAACCTCATTTACTTCTGGAATCTAAAACAAACCCTATAAAAAAGAGATTTCTTAACTCGCTTAACCAATCTCAGGTGTTTATCACACAACCAAAAATAGAAAAAGATCGAAATTGTTCATTATCAACCATATGCGGACAAGATTCTTAATGAGCATTGAGTGGTTATAAGCTACATAGTCTACACAAATCAAGATATATATATATATATATATATATAACACAAGAGTAGAGTAATACTGCTACTATCATGTCAAGCTTTCTGAACAGAAAAACCAAGAATATATTGTTTGATTTCATCATTAGCAGCTCTATCTAGTGCAGTTCTTCCATCGGCGTCTTTAACATCGTACTTGGCACCTGCTCTTAGTAATTCTTCAATTTTTGGTAAGTCACCTTCGGAAGAAGCCATCAATAATAAGATATCAACTGGATGTATGTTCTGTTTTAATAGAGCATTCATCTTATCATATGTCCCTTCAACTGCAAGCATTCCCATGTAATTGAAATACTGCAACACACATTATATAAAATCCTTATAGATATCACTCAATGCAGCAGCAACATTAGGATTAATCAAGTAAATGAAAAGAAAATGGAAAGATTAAAAAAAAACAAGCGAAAGGGATTAGAGATAAGAAATTGAGTACTTGCTCAACATCATCTTTATCGAAATCTTCTCGCTTTTGGCTTCCGTAAATCCCTGCTCCTTCAGAATCAACACCATTCGTTCCAAATTTAAACCAACATTTAGTTCTTGAACCATTGGAGGGACAAATTTTGGATCCAATTTTGCAATCTCTCAATGATCCAAGCCTTTTTCCGTTCCCTAAAAATTGAGAATTACATTTTGAAACTAACTGAGAAAACCTAGATGCAGAAGAAGAAGTATTAATTGTCGAAGGAAGACTGAGATGAATTGTACAGGATATTGACGCCATTTAAGAGCTTCAAAGGAAAAGCTAAGAAAATCTTAGAGAGAAAAAGAGGGTTCTCACTGTGCTTTGTTATCTTCTTATCAGAAGTAAATCAAAATCCAACGGATTTCATTGGATTCTCTGCTTTTCTTTCTCTTTAATTATATTGTAAGAATTCAATCCTCACCTTCCGTTTTATTTGGATGCTTTCTTGATATGTAGGCCCAGAGAACTTGCGATTTTTTTCCAGTTCTAAATTTAATTAAAAAAATCAATATCGGTAAGAAATGAAAAGTTTTTTCCTAAGTTTTTGAAAGAGAGAAAAGGGCATAAAAAATCTCTTTCTCGAAAAGGATACGAGTCAGCCACATTTAGAAACACGTGACAAAAACAGCCGGTTTAAATTTGTTCATCAGATCGGGTGGTGTAATACCAATTCAGTCCTTGATGAGTTAAGTTAACCACCTCCCCCGTCTACTCCTCGGTACTTAAAACTTCTTGTTTTTTGGCTCCATTTCTCCTGGCATCTCGACTCCATCTGTTTATCCTACTTTGATTCTATCAGATCTTATTCCTTAACATTTTATCTCTTTCTACTACTCCTACCACCATTAAGTACCCTTATTCTAAATCAACTAAAATTACTTCTTCTTTTCAAACCCGTCAATTCAATCTTTTTATCTCAAAACCCCCCAAATTTTAATACTTCTTCACTCAAAACCCCAAATTTCTCAACCCCATTGATTCAATCTCTGCTGGAAGTGTTTCTACTGATTATAAAGAAAAGCCCATTCATCAAATCTCTTAAACTGAAACAAAAACCATTGATTCAGTCTCCGGAAATGATGTTTCTGATGTTGAGACAGAACCATTTGATTTAATTACTGAGAGTAATGTAACAAAGGGTTCTGATTTGGGTTCTTCTGAGAAAAATGGTGGATACATGTGATTTGTATAGAGGGAAGTGGGTAAAAGATGAAGAAGATGAGTATCGAATTTATCAACCTGGTTCTTGTCTTTATGTTGATAAAGCTTATGATTGTCAAGGAAATGGAAACCTGATGGTTGTGACCTTCCAAGGTAAAAACTATGGTACTGCTAGATTATATTCTTTGTTTCCGGGTTTTTTGTTTACATTATGTATTTGCATATTCAGTTTGTGTTTAATGAACTTAGTCTAAAACTGAACTCTGTTATGCGCTACCTTAGTCTGTGGGGGATATCATTTTCTTTGATTTGTGATGGATTGCAAATTGGGATTGCTTCAGTGGTTTAATATAATAGGAACATATTTGTGATCTTTCTATCATTATATAATCGACTAAAGGAAAGAGAAATAATCATTCAAAATGAGGTTGATAGAAACCTAGAGTGTCAAATTGCTTGGTATACAGCTTTAGTAGGTAGAAACTAGAAAGGTATCTCTTAGGATGACTTTATTAGGGGGTTGCTTTTGTTGGTGTTTTTGATAGCTGTTTCACGAACATGTTTATATGATCTTTTTGTTGTTCTGTACCTGGAAAATTGTAATGAAGTAGAGTTTAGTTGCAAACAATCTCAAACTATTGGGCATAACTTTACTGAGAAGAACTAGTTTGAATCAATCTTATGCCTACTCCGCGAAGGCCTGTTGGACAGGAGAAAAATGTATGAGGTCCATGGATACAAAATCACTAAAGGGTGTTAGTAAATCTTGCAACTATGGTCAACTCTCTCGTTCGCTCGTTCACTTTCCATGAGACACTTGCTTAACATATTGACGTGATTATATTGATATGCTACTATGGTTTAATTTTAGTGTGAGAGGAAGACACTAAAACTTGCAACATGATCCGGTTGACCTGCTCAAAGCAAAACAAAAAATGGAAAACTCAAAGAGGAAGCCAAAGTTAACAAAGAGCACATGCTTTCAGGTGGGTTAGTTGAAAAGATTGCTGACATTCTGTATTGTTGTGTATGTGGCTTATGTGTTTTGGCTCTTGTTGCAGTATAAAAGCATAGCACAATTTAAGGAAGCTGCCTTGAAGCAAATAGAATCCGCACATGAAAATTTTAGTCTGAGGTAATCTTTCTTGTTTCTGGAGATCTGTTGGAGGTACCTTTTGTTTATTAACTCATGTTCTTTTGTATCAGTGGCCCTTAAATTTTATACCATGAAAGTCATATTATTGGTTTCTTACAATGTGTGATTTTGCTGTCCTGCATAATCGTATCTTTTGTAAATGTCAAGTCATATGCTGATATGAAACTTGTGTGGTTATGCTGTTCTATCTTATCGATGTATATGATATAGTAAAAGTTAGGGTATAGATCATATGTATCTCTTATGCTGATATGAAACTTGTATGGTTTGCTATATATACTAGCTAGGTTGTTCTGCGGTCTTCCCATGAAGGAGAAAGACTGGGTTTACTTGCCAAGGTTTTGAACCTGTTGTGGTTTTATTATAGTGTTATATACTAATGTAGATCCGCCAGAATATAGAGTTGCATTGGCAATTTTTTTTGAGAAGTGTCAATTGGATGCAGTGGTCTAGGAAGTGGCTGTGGAGGTAGAGGTGGTGCTGGCAAATGGTTGAATTGGTAGAATTTGGAACTGATTCTTGGAGACATTAGAACTACTAAACTAGTTCTTGTGTGTTTGAAATTATTTATAGGTACCACCTCGGCAAAAAGCTCTATCTGCATCTGCTGGATGAATCAAAACTAAGCCTTTCATGAATAGGTAGACAAAGATACAACCATTCAGAGGGATCCATTTTCGGAGAAAAACCCCATGCTGTTTGCCGTCAAGGTGATTCAGATTGAGTGAGAATGACTCTGTATGGAACCAGAAGTGCGGCACCCATGCTGATCACCTGAAGACGATGTTGGTACTGCTATATGTGAACTACCAACAATTAGAGTTACATACAAAAATTATGGGATCCCATTTAAACTATAGATGTCAACAAGAATACCCTTGAAATGTTGGTTTCATTCCGACAAAATATTAGCTGTATACTTTGTATCTATCTTTAAGACTTCGAATGCATTTTGAATTTAAAAAAATTTCTCTTTTGTATTCAAGTTATGAGCGCGTACAAAGACCCTTGCAGTAAAATCAAAACCAAAGACATGAAATTTGGTTTCTATGGGTCGAAGAAAGCATTTCCACATTTGCATTTCCAGTCTTCTGGTTCACAGTTGGCATACTGGACATTCAAATGATCAGTTCATGTAGGCACTTGTATAGCTCCACATGGGATACAACCATCACATCTGGGAACATAACTTGGTGGTCTTCATCCAAGTGCTCAACCCATCACATGCTTCTTCACTCGCAAGTACTACCTCCTTCTCAGACCCCTGCAAGTTAACCCAAAAGATAGAAATCAAGTTACATAAAACTTAAAACAATGAGTTTAATTAGAGAGTGATAGTGAGCAACAGTACCTGTGGTTCCACTCTAGTTGGTAAGAATTCTGTGCTTTTGCCTGTGAAGAAATGGTTATCTTTCTTGTACCCCTTAGAAACTGAAAGATGTTATGAAAATTCTCGTAACTGAACATAGTTTGTTACTCAAGAAATGTAGAAGAATGAAGAACAAGAATAGGGGGTATAATAGCTAATTTACCTTGTAGATGAGCATCATTGTCACCATGTTAAACTTTTAACCTAGAGTTAGGGTTATTAGGTGTATTTTGTAAATTTAGTTGGCTAACAGATTGAGGTGTAGGGTTAATTTAGTTGAGTAAATGGCTGAGGTGTGTTATTAATTTAGTTGGGTAAACGGCTGAGGTGTAGGGTTAATTTAGGTGGGTAAATGGCTGAGGTGTATTGTTAATCTAGGTGGGTAAATGGGTGAGTGTAGTGTTAATTTAGTTGGCTAACTTGCATTACAAAAAGAAATGTCTGAGAACTGTCACTGTTAAACACACAAAAAAAAAGAAAAATAGTTGCACAATGAGAAACCCTTATGAAGAGATCAACAGAGAAACTAAAAATCAATGGTACTACCATGTAATTTGAACACCCTTTCATCTGCACCACTGCCATCAATAACTGCACCACCACTATCAACTCCAACACCATTGAACACTAGTCGAAGCATCAACAATAACACCCTATCAACTCCACTACCAAAACAGCCATATAAACAATGGCACTACACCCTTCTTAGTCTGGTATTAACAAGACCTTCATCATCAATACCACTACATCACACAAGGCCCAAGCTTTGAGATATGGTAGTTGAGATATTGCTGGAATGCATTTGTTTGTTATCTGCAGAATGACAACATAAACAGTTCAGCGAACATATTTGTATGCGGAAATCATTCTATAAATAAACTAGAATCGAACTAAGAGTTGTACTTTAAAGGCATTCACTGAAATAGAATAATACAATTGTTAAAGTACAAAGCTTATAAGATTCTAGCATGCTGACTAGTGCATATGTCCAATAACACAGCTTGTGGAGAATGTTTAGGAACGACGAAACAACGCATAACATGTTGTTGAAACTTTAGGGATGAAAATGAAAAACATAAAAGCACTAAAAATCGAGTTTTTAAGCAAAGTTTGATGATCAAAGTTTGCTTTAAAGAATGCAGGAATCTATTTAAGCAACAATGCAATATCCAAATATCCAGGTCCAATATAACTCGAAGGCTTCAATTTAGTAAGGAAAAAAGTACTATAACGACAAATTAAGCAAAGAAAAAGCCAGGGAAATCTATTCAACTGTCTATATTTTTATAAAGAACTTGGATGGATGAGAAATGAAGGAAAATAACAGCATCCACAAGTGAGACATTATCCTAAATAGTTAACACACATCACAAATCAAAAGAGAATCAACAAAATCCATGAAACGTTGTTCAAATAAAAATTTGAGATTGAGAAATATAACATCGATGGAATTTTACAAAATCTGAAATAAGATACTGACTGTTTCAACCTTAAATAATGTATCCAAACATTATATGAGATAGTATCTATCAAATCGCAACACTATAGATAAAAAATCAATCGATATACAATAAAGATCAAACCCACAATTTATGTTAACCTAACCAACATACCCACATATAATATTCTAATCCAGAAGTGAGAAGAAGAATGGTTTTAGAATACGATTCAAAAAAGAAGTAGGGATAAAATTTGTATGACAATTATGTTACTAAGCTGTCAGGACAAGAAGGCAAAGGCATATGTGGAGTAGATACATACAAATGAAGAAACTTAATCCTTGACGAAACTGCAAAAGGAGCGAATAGAGGCTTGCTCATTCTCAGTGCATAGAAGCAATCAACCTGAAAAAGTAACCAAAGCAAGAAATAAGAACAGGTGCCACGAAAGAACTCCCCAAATGGATGGAAGTCTACCAAAATGCGGCTCAATCTGTATCCTATTGCACTGTAAAACATTTAACCTCGGGTAATCTTTGTTAATGTGTTTGTGTTTCAGTGGTAATGATGTACATAAGAAAAATGTATGCTAAACAACAAACATCACAAACAATAAACCTAATGCACAGGAAAATAACATTATCTCACCTCGGTAACCATTCTTATCATCTTTTGAAGCACTTTGGCTTAAGAGGTTTCTTCACGCATATATATTTGCAACTTCAAGCACATATTTTCCAAGACTCTGATAACTCATTGCACAAGTAAGCACTTCACGTACCTCTAAATAAGAGTTGTTTGTCAGTCCTGCAATCTGGCAACAATAACTAATTCAGCAAGAAACTAACACTAACCGTAACTGACAATAGAAACTTTATGTATATTTTATATCATAACCCATTCGACTGTCTTCAGCAAAGAAAATGCAAGAGGCACCAGAAGAGTATCCCCATTGTGAATGATATCATAAGCTATAACAATATTAATGAATTCCTCCAAGGGCATAACGATATCTTTCATGTCATATGAATTGTTTGCTTCTTTGACCTCTTAAAAATTCCCATGATTTCTGTGATCTCTATGCAAGTTTGTTGAAGAGGTTATAAATAAGAATTTTAGTACAACTAAATTTTGTATCAGTGGAGAGGAAACACACTAAAAAAAGTTGGAATTCGAATCCGATACTATCTAGTGTATCAGTTAAGACATACCTGAGCAAAAAAGGTCCTCCTTCGGTCATATGTCCAGTATGCTTACGCGGACATGGTCTGGACGTACTTTATTACTCCTCTGAATTGTGGAAGTTAGGTTTGGATGGACCAGAGACCTCGCTGCAACCGCCACTGAAAGCTCGTAAGTGCTAAAAACACGATCAATTGGATTTTGTAGTATTGTTATCACAGAAGTTCTCTCCTTCGGCAACTTGGACATGATACTATAGTCATCATGAGTAGCCAACAACCTGCAATCTGGTTTGCTGAATAAAGGACCAGATAGTAACTTATTAATGTTATAAGAACAAAATAACAGACATACCATATAAAGTAATAACTATTTTCGTGCAAGCTGACAGAGTAAACTATCTATTCCAGTGGAATACTATAAGTTGAACAAAATATTTCTATATAAAATTGAGAGAATCAACGGATAAGTAACTACCTGGGATCAAACTGCAACTTGTCATAAGAACGAGGGCATTCAAGGGAAACTTAACCAACAAATAAATGACACAGTTATTCCCCCACAGACCAATTGGAAACACAACTATATCTCCAAACCGATCAACGATTACAGACACGAAATATCCTGTATTACCCAAAATAATATCAAGAATGATAGGCGTCAATAGGGTATTCAATTGAAAACCCCCCCACAAGAACTAAATAAACTTCTCTCAACCAAATTCATTTTCTTTAACCCTAAATGACTTTCAACTAAAAAAAAAATCCTAAAAATAATGAAAGTGAGGGAGAGATTACTACATACTGTTCCATAGCTTAATACTGAACCAAATAATACAATTGATTGAATAAAAGAAACCCATTTCTATAATTTCTGTTAGAATACATATACCTGTAGCTTATCCACATCATTGATTTCACCATTATACAGATCCTATATTGGAAAAATCTGAGGCGGAAAACTTGATTCACACATCAATACAGATAAAAAAAACAACTTGATCAAGTTTCCCTCATTAACACCAAGCAGAATAAAATTTTAGACATTTGATCTGGGTAAAAAAAAGGGGGAGATGAAGATGAAAAGGGGGAAGAAGCTGATGAAGATTTGACTACTGGGGAAGATATAAAAGGCCGAGAAATGGGGAGGACCGGAGGAAGGTTGGGAGATCAATTAGAAACTTAACTATAGTTAACTGGTTGAAGGGCTTTTTAGACAGAAAAAATAGAAACTTAAACGGACAAAACCGGATGATTTACTTTGTCCATATTTATAATTTGTTATAAAAAGTGGCTATTCATACCTTTTAAAAAAATTGGATTTTAATATCTTTTTTCTTTGAAAGATTTTGATAAAATTTAAAAGGTTTTATTGATTATCTTAAATAATACAAAGGATATTTTTAAATTTTTTAAAATATATTAAAAAAAAATTATGAATTATATTACGATTAAAAATAACTTAGTTGTAGAACATTGATTAATTGAGCCAACAATAACAGCCGCACCGTAGGATTCGTTATGGATCGATCTACAACCGATGGCTTTGGCATAATATATTGGCGTTGAAATGTCTTCACTCGTAAGGGTTCATTGTATAGTATATTGAAATTTCTTTTCTCGTCCATAATATTGGCCAGGGCTGTCCTAATCTTTTTAAGATGCTCTAGATAAACTAAAAAAATGATTGTTTTTTCTGTGTTATCAAATTACCAATACATTAAGATAAAAAATATACTTGATAACAATCGATAACAATTGATGATATTTAAATATAATATTAATATGCATTTATCATTTTGTTCAAAAATATACAATACTAATAATGGATGTAAAGATCGATTTCTTAGCATTTAACGATATGAACTCATTTATAATACTGTCGTAGTCAATACCACTTAATATATTTGCTTTAATAGAGAACATTGTTAAATTTAATCTTTTGTAAAACATCGTTGATCGAATAGAACTTGATTAACTTTTAACTTCGAAAAACTTCTCTTCGTAGATGCAACTATAGCATGAGTTGTCAATAAAATTCTATATACAATAGACGCATATGAGTAGCATCCGCCCATACCCGTTAAGAAATCCAACACTTTGATAGCCTTTTCAGCTTTCTTAGGCAAAACACTTCGTAAAATCTTCAGCTCCTTATATAACTTATTCTCATTAATATCTAATTCAATTTCATAGCTTAGGTATTTTTCAAGTTTAACTCAAAAATCTCTTAAAGTATCATTATCAAGAGACCTTAATTTTTCTACATGAAACAAAAACCCAAAAGTTTCCTCGCATGTTTGAAATTGCTTAAACCTACGTTTGAGAGAAGAAGTAGCTTGGTCAATTATATAAATGTAATATTTATTTCGAAAGGATTCCATACCTTGAAGTGGTGGTTCTACTTGTTCAGTTTCAATTTCATCAAAGTGCTTTTTTTTTGTCGGATTCGTACCTCATAAAAAATAAGCTCTACATTCATAGATGATGTAAGTGTTTTAGCTTCTTCCAATGCCTCCTCAAATCCATTCTTTCTGTAATCCTCAGAAAAAAGAAACAAGATTATTTAGTTTGGTAGCATCATCGTCAAGATTCATATATTCGGTTTGAAGTTTAATGCTTACTGATTTAACCGCAAGAAGTACTCAAGTATAAGCTCAAAATTATAAATCTTTCATGTCAATATAGAATAAATAGTACCCTTATCTTGGCATCAAAATAAGCCGACGTCGACAACTCTAGTAAGGCATCTCGTATTTCTGAAGCTTGAAATCGGATTGCTCTGATAGCTTTTATATGACTTTTCCATCGAGTATCTGATAATGGTTTAAATGTAAGACCTTTTACATGTTTCTTAAACACTTGCTAACGTTTTGTAGATGCTGAAAAAGAATTATATACATGTTGCACAACTTGGAAAAAAGAGACTGCTCTAGGACATGAACTAGCCATATCAAGAAGTGAAAGATTAAGACTATGATAAGCACATGGAATATAAAAAGCTCAAGGATTTACCTTTAGTAGTCTCTTTTGCACCCCTTTATTTTTTTTCTGGTCATGTCAGCTCCATTATCGTATCCTTGTCCTCTAACGCTACGAATATCAAGGTTTTAGGTTCTGCAAGAGTTCTTGAAGTCTATTAAAAATTCATTCTCCTGTCGAGTCTTCCACCTTTATAAATCCCAAAAAGTACTCTGCAACTTTATTCGGAGGTTTGGAAACATCTACGCATCTTATGAACAGAGATATTTGCTCTTCATTACTTATGTTCGAAGTACAATCAAGTATTACAGAAAAATATTTTGCATCTAGAATTTTCTGAACAATTTTATCTTTCCCATGATGTGCCAACAATGCAATTAATTCATTTTGGATTAGGGTACCAAGATAATGATGATAAACTTCATGGCCTTTAATACGTCGAAGATGTTCTTGCTTTACCAAATCAAATTTTGCAATCATTTCAACAAAGCTTAAGAAATTATTGTTATTCGCTACCCCAACCTTATCGTTTCCTCCACGAAATTCCAAATTATTTTTAACAAGAGTCCTTATAACAACAACTATTCTTATTAAGACTTGTTTCCAGTATTCTTTCTCCCTGTTAATTTGTTCATCAATTTCCTTATCAATGGTTTCATTTTTGTGAAGTCTAATTTCCATTTATTTATATTTATGCATGACAGAATAGTGTTTAGCAGATAACTCATGACGTGAAAGCTTAACACCCATATTATGTCAATCTCTACTGTCATTCGTATCAAGCTGAATATTAGGTACATCTTGCTTGAATAATTTGAAACAAAATAAAACATTCGATTCGAAATATTTGAAAATATACTAGCTATCTTTTATCTTCGGTTTCCCCGTTGCCCATACGCCTTATGTAGTGGTGATATTCAAAACTTCTACCATCGGCAACTTTAAGAAAATCAATATTTGTATTGTTTCTTCTTACAAGAACTTGTTATACCAAAAGGTCTCTCAAATAATGGTTGATCTTTTTCTAATTCCCCGGGTCATGAATATTTATCGGTCCATATTCTCCATTTTGAACCCATCTTGCGTATTCTCATTTTCACCCACATTTAATTCTTGGTCACTTAGTTCTTCTTGCACATTTTCATCATTTTCCTTCTCATTGAGCAAAGCATCATCTTCTAACATAGTATTGGCTAAGTTTTCATAGTTCTTATCACTATCATTATTATTGGTTTCATCTCCATAGCTTTCATTATCACTTATTATCGGTTGGATGATTGTTGGTACCAAATATTTATTCATATCTCCGGTTTGAGATATTTGGATGACATCCTTTTTTAATCGTATTATCGCTTTGGCGTGTCCATTTTTCTGCTTTATGATCATGGTTGTCGTCTTATCGGCTGAATTGCTTGTATTACCTTGTACACTAAAAAATAAATGAATTATTTTATGAAGAAATCAGTAACACACAAGATAAAGATGACCAAAACCCATTTCATGTAATAAAAAAATACACTGTACACAAGCTCTGTAATGACTAAATTCAAGATAAATTCATTTCGAAATTTTAATTAGCATATAACTCTCAAAACCATAACAAAATTACTCAAAATAACTAAGTAATATCAAATCATTCAACAACATATCAACTTCCAAAAGTAAGTGATAACAGTACCTTGTCACAAACCCTACAAATAGACGATGTTGATTGTTAATTTTTGATTGGGATGATGAGATTCAATGATTCAATCTCGTTTTAATGTTTGTGATAGATAAATAAGAGGAAAGGATACCGAGGGAGAACTTGTAAAAAAATATATTTCATATGTATATCGAAATTATGAATTAAATTTTTTGGGCCCCCAACAAATTGGGCCTTAGGAGACCGCCTATATTGCCTTATGTATAATACGACCTTGTGCTGGCAAGAGGTAGGGGATCGATTCTCACTAACAAGGATTGGATCTCCCATTTTCTTCGATCTTTATAAGATCGATATTAGATATTGTTTTTGGGGATGGTACAACTGGTTGGGTCTTTTCAAAGAATCTAGGCCCATCTATACCGAATAAAAAAAGTCTTCTCTACTCAAAGTTGCTTGTTAAAAACGAATTGGTACAAAAGCAATAAAGTGAAGCGATATTATATTTGCGTTCATGCCAAGGGCGGAGCTAGGATTGTGGATATGGGTAGGAAATTTTTTACTAGATCTTGTTATAATGGGAAGATAGAGAATAAATGGACTTGGAATCTATTTATCAGAAAAATTAGTTTGGGAGCCAGCTGAACTAAGTGCACAAATATCAACCTATATCATATTTCACACCAGTGTTTTATTAGTTAAAAAAAACAATAAAAATCAATGAAAAAAAAAGATATGACCTAAACAGAAAGTGATTGAATAAAAAGGTGAACACTTATTCATTTGCTTATTTATCTGCCAAGATAGTTATCCATATTTGTTTATCCTCAAGACTCCTCTAAAAAACATTCAAATATATCAAACAAACTATTCTAGCTAAACATTCAAATATATCAAACAAACTATTCTAGCTAGAGTAACAAAAGTTGGATTATTTTTAACCCCCAATTTTTCATTACTTAATTTATTTTAGGGGTGTAAATGTAAATTTATTTATTCAAATTTAAAACCCTATCTTCACTATCGTTACCATGTATTTATATGGTATGTTATTTTCTTTTCATTTTCTAAATTACTTAATTTTAAAGCGTTTATTTATGTATTCCTATAAATACTAACGGTACCTTCATTAATTGGTTGTTTAAGTTATAAGTTGGTTAAAATAAAAAAAATTAGGGCATGTTTGGTATGGTTTTCAAAAACAGTTTTTTGTTTTTAAAAACAGAAAAAACAGAAAAGGGGAAAAAACTTTTTAGAAAACATTTTTCATCTATTTTCTGTTTTCAAAAATGAAAAAACAAAAACGATTATTAGTCGTTTTCTCCATTTCTTTTTTTTTCTCTCTGTAAACTACTTAGATAATTGTTACCCAAGGTTTTGGAGAAAGTTGCTACCACTCCATCGCCACCACTCTCAACGGCCAACGCCACCAGCTTTTTCTTCTTCTTCTTCTAGTCTGATCAAGTAACAAACATCGCCATCAGTCGAATCTAGAAGCTAGAGTAGAAGACACTGATTATGATCTTGATTATAAAGGTAATGCATGTATCATTTTATTTCATTTTCTTCTTTGATTTTGATATTATGAGTTAGATTTGAACTGATTTTGATATTATGACTTTATGAGTTAGATTTGATTAGGGTTTTGTAAAATTAAAAACATTTGGGGATATTTCAAAATTAGGGTCATTTAGATTGATTTACACAGTAATTTGAACTGGGTTATGCTTAATTTTGATAACTTTTACAAGTTACTTCAGATTGGTATTCTAAGTTTTGAAGATATTACGGTTGAGTTTGATTCTGTTTTTTCTTCTTGTTTATTTGCTTATGATTTTGTATTTTGTAATTCTATGTGTGTGCAGTACAGGAGGTAGTGAGATTCTGACTAAAGATTATTCTTGTAATATTGCTCTTCCTTGCATCAAGAAAAGGTGAGTTCTCTTATGACAATATCTATGTTACTATCTTTTTCAACTACTATTACTAGTGTTTGTGCATGAATAGATGGATGTGAGTGTTTGTTGGTTCTTCATTGTTTGGTTAATGTGTCCAAACAAATTAATAGTGTTTTTCTTGTTTTTAAGGGTGGTCAAAAAGGGGTATGACTTGCTCTGTTGATCTATCAACGAATGCAAAATGGTTTAGATGGTTTATTGTTAATGATAGGGTCATGTTGGTAGTTACAGTTCTGTGTTCTTCATTCCTTTTGAGTGATAATATATTTTTGCGATATTCTTTGACAATATTTGATAAGCTATTAGCTTTTTACTCCCTGTCTAATGCTTGTCTCCATTTGATTTGAGTACTTTTAATATGCATAGCCGTAGTTTGAAGCATTCTTAGAATTCGTCTAGTAAACTTTAGCTATCTTCTGTGTGTGATGATCCTCTTTAGAATGTTCTACATTGATCCTCATCGTGTGTGCTATGTATGCTTGTTTCTTTCCTGGAAATTCTCCCAGGTTCTTGTCTCGTTAGTAAACTATTTAGGAACCAACTATTAGCTTCTGCGGCTTAAGCCCCATTCTGACCCTGTGTTCTTAGAATCCTTTTGAGTTCCTCCTATCTCTTTGATTTCTTTGATCTCCTCTTAGCTTGTTATTAGATTGGCTCACATAGAAAAGAGCGGTTATAAGTGCTGATTAATATAAGTTAGTTTTGTGCTTTCTTGTTTGCTTTCTTGGTTGTGTATTGTGTATACTAGTTTGTTTTCTTTGAAAATCCTCTTGAAAATCTAGTTTGTTGTTTTCCTGGAAATTCTCCAGGTTCTTGTCTCTTTAGTAAACTATTTAGGAACCAACTATTAGCTTATGCGGCTTCAGCCCCATTCTGACCCTGTGTTCTTAGGTTCCTTTTGAGTTCCGCCTATCTCTTTGATTTCTTTGATCTCCTCTTAGCTTGTTATTGTATTGCCTCACATAGAAAGGAGCCTTTAGAAAGTGCTGATTAATATGATTAGATGCATACTTTCTTGTTTGCTTTCTTGGTAGTGGGCTGTGTATACTAGCTTATTCTCTTGAAAATCCTCTCAGGTGCTTGTCTTGTTAGTAAATTTTTAGGAACCAACTTTTAGATTACAATGACTTAAGCCCGTTCTGATCCTGTGTTCTTAGGTTTCCTATTGAGCTCGGTCTATCTCTTTGATGTTTGCTGGTAAGGTAGCCTTTTTCTAGCCTCCCTCTTTGTCTTTGCTCTGGAAATTGTAATGTTATTTTAGAGTTCAGGTTCTAGCTAGAATTTAATTTAGTCTTGTGTTGTTCCTTGTTTGTGGAAATGCCTCTCTCATATTTTATTGAAGGAATCACTCTTAAATTTAGCTAGAGAAAAGAATCTAAATGACCTCATTGACCATGAAACCTTTAATAGAAAGGACTGCAATTCTATGGATTTGGGTTTTGCATATTCTAATAGCTGGACAATGGTGGATAACAATGATCTGTGAGTTTTAAGATACTTCAAGAAATATTCTCAGTAAACTATAATGTGAGTGATCACTGTTTTATCGTTATTGGGATAGGATTAGAAGCCTTTGTTGTATAAATTATAGCGATGGGTTAAGGTTTATGGTTCATAAAAGAATTTCACATTTTCTTCTTTTATATATTTTTTGGTCAAAATAGAAAATGCATTAATGAGATGAAGAACTGTTTGGAGGCTCATACATGTTGTAGATCTTGGCATCATAATTGAGATGCCTTACCAAAAAGATAGTCAAGGTTGCAAAATTAGCGGATGATGTTGCATTGGGTTGTGATGCCGATGCACTAGCCACCTGGTTTTCCTTACATTTAACGAAATTAAACTTACTAGACTGGCATTTAAATAGTTTTTGCATGGATTTTAAAGGGTTTTCAGAATGTTGTACTTTACACAACTTCATTCGTTTGAATTCAAGGAATGATGAATTATTTAGTCAATTTATGACGGATGATCTCACAGTGGAAGATGAAGAAGGAAAAAATACTAGTCAAGAAAACACAACAATTGACATTGATGTAGGTGCGGCGAATATTGAGTTGATGAACAATGTTAGAGATGACACAGCAGGGACAATGTGGCTTTATCATCAACATCGACATCATCACCAACGCGCTTAGCTTGTACAAATATAAACTTGTTGTAATATGTGAAGTATTTGTGCAAACATATAACTAATTTTGAATTATTTTGAAAAAGGCTTATAACTAATTTTTGAATTATCAAACTTATAACTAATTTTTGAAAAATATGTTTTTAAGAACAGTCCTACCAAACAGCTTTTTAAAATTTATTAGAAAATGAAAACAAGAAAAAAATGTATGTTTTAAAAACATTAGAAAATGATTTTTAAAAACTGTTTTTAAAAATCATACCAAATACACCCTTAATTTTTTTATGTTTTTTTATACTCATGCTCCTATATGTTAAACCGTGAAAATTAAAACAAAACTTCCGTAATATGCGTATAATGAGAGTCACTCGAATCTTTTTTCTAAAAAAAATAGGGCACAATATATATTAATCATGAGAGATATATACTTCAAAGAAAATCATACAGAAGACATAGAAAAACCGTAGGAAACTTAATCATGGAATCACTATCCTTTAAATAACATGTCGTGGGTTATAAGCCCAGAGGTGTCACTATACAACTATAAAAAACCCAACAAAACAAATTTGTCACAAAAAACCCATTTGATCCCAACTGTCTAAACTACCCTTAATAAAACCACTCACTCACTCTCATTTAATTCTCACTAATTCAATTTGAAACGAATTTAGTTCCCTCTTCAACCACTTCCGGAATTTCAACCGTTCCTCATTTTCCAAATCAGAAGAAAAATCTCCTGAAACAACATCATCTTAATCTTCATCCATATCATCATGATCGTCATAATCATCATCGTCGTCGTCGTGATCATCTACATCACCAACAATACATTAAAAAACAGAATCAAAAACTGAATTTCTGATTCTCAAACGGTTGTTCATCATCATCAGTAGATATACTAAGTTTCCCACATCCTACTTCTACTATTAACTCAGATCTTTCTATTCTATTCTCTAACAATTTAAACCTTACCAAAAATCGAAACAAAATCAGTGAACATCATTAAAAATGGTGAAGAAACAAGAGAAAAAGAAAGATAAAAAGATGAACAAAAAACTTAATAAAACAGTTAAGAAACAAGATTCTCCAAAAGGTAAATCGAAGTTTTATTGTTCTTCAGTGATTGTTTATGGTTGAAAATCAACATGCATCAATGATTTTTAGTTTTGTAATTTTGGTTTCATTAATAAATTTGGTAATAAGGTTTCATCTGTTTCGAAATCACCGGTTTCATAGTTAGGTTTCAATTACATTTTTCTGTAATTAGGTTTCACTGATTTTTATCTTGGTTTCATATGTTTGTAGCATGGTTTTAGTTTCATCTGTTTTGACCTAATTTATTTACTTAATTGTTATTTTGATGGAACCAAAATTGATTTCATCATGTTCACTTATGGTTGGGACCAACTGTGTACTTAATGTCTATTTCGATGGAACCAAAAGAGGTTTCATCATCTTCTGTGTATGGTTGTGACAAACTGTGTTGGTGTTTTTTACTTAATGTCTATTTTGATGGAACCAAAACCGGTTTCATCATCTTCTGTGTATGGTTGGGACCAACTGTGTTGGTGTTTGTTACTTAATGTCTATTTCGATGGAACAAAAAAAGGTTCATAATCTTCTGTGCACGGTTGGGACCAACTGTGTTGGTGTTTTTTACTTAATGGCTATTTTGATGGAACCAAAATTGGTTTCATCATCTTCTGTGTATGGTTGTGACCAACTGTGTTGGTGTTTTTAACTTAATGCCTATTTTTATGGAACCAAAATTGGTTTCATCATCTTCCCTGTATGGTTGGGAAAAGTTCTATTTGTGCTTATGGCTTACTTATTCTGTAACAGGGAAAAAAAGACTGACATAACCATATAGGTGCTCGTTGCATCATTTGTGTGAAGAGGCACCTAAGATAAAAGCTTTGATACAAAGTAAGGAAAAACACATGAAGGCACTTGTTGCTTGTCCATTTTGGCTTTTCTTCAAACCGTTCTTCGAAGGTACGCTGCAAGAAGAAAAATTGAAGAAAAAGACCAAAGCAATTCAGATGATCTTAGGGTCATATTATAAAAGTGTCAAGCGTGTGAAACTAGATTGTTTCAAGTTAATGAGAGCAAAGAATATGATACTGCAGACAACAACTGAACAGTTCGATGTGATTTTTGGTCTACAAATGATGAAGAATGTAGATATAAACAAATATGTTGATATGAAGAAAAAGGTGAACATGTTTGCGGTCGAGTATTTTAAGTGAGATAAGAAGATGAGGAAAACTGATATTCTGAGAGCTATGATGGAAACTGCAGCAGATGAAACCAAAGCTGAAGACTTCGTCAAGCTATTCGTTCTCTATCTCTTGGTTTCGATATTTATCCCAAACAAAGGTGGGCAGAATCTGACTTCAAAATACTTGTACCAAGTATTTGAGATGAATAAGGTGTGTTGGCCAGATGTTTTTCATGAGTATCTAATTGATTCGATAATAAAAGCTGAAGAAGTTGATGATGTATCGGGTTGCGTCATTTACCCATTGGTAAGTTAATTTTTCTTTTTTTTCATTCATAAATTGTTTATTTTTTATTTTTCCCGAGTTTGATTACTAATTTGAATGTTGTGTATTGTTTTTTTCAGTATTGGTTTGCCGAGATGCCAAACATCACATTGAGACAGGATGGGAACGAGATGTACGCAAGGTTCGCTAGATGGAACCTAGATGAAATAAGCAAGGCAGTGGTGAATAATTTTGATGATCTTAGCAATAAACCATAAATTTTCTCAAAGGTAAAAGCAACAACAGTTCTTGTTTGTTTATAATTTTTAATGTCTGAGAATTAAAAATTTCAATCATTTATTTGGTTGCACCTTATTCCAGATGAAAAAAAGATAATGGAACCAAAATAAGGTTCCATAGTTTATTTGATTCCAACTTATTCCAGATGAAAAAAGAATGATGAAAACAAAACAAGTTCCATAACTGTTCTTGTGTTCTGCAGATGAATGTGGGTTACCGTCAGGGATCCTTCTTGCTTCCATATAATGAACAAGAAATACGCTTGGTCTAGCGTATAAAGGAAGAGGATATTCATGTTGAAGAGTACATTGATGGTGAACTGCAGGTTGGTGATGGAAATGAAGAGGGTAATGCAAGTGAAGAGATTGTTGGTGATAGAAATGAAGAGAATGTTGGAACTGGAAATGAAGATAACCCTTACAAGGCAAAATATAAGTGGGCGAGAATTTTGATTGAAAAACTTACAAGCGTTGGTAACAATGGGCTTTCTGAAGAAGATCAACCAATTCTGGCCAAATATGATATTGAGGAGAAGTTACAACCAGTGATGAAGACTTACGTGAGACAGAAACATAAAAGAGGTGAAACAGAAACGTTTTCGAACCGTGAAGAAATGGTACCTGAAACGATTTCAAACAGTGAACAAGAAGTGGAGGTGATATGTTAAATCTTAGATGAGTTAAATATGATCTTGTTTATTTGTGTGTGTTGGGTTAATGATAGTTCCATTTGAATAGATTTGTATGAATTTCTTTTTTAATGAAAGCGTTTCAGAAAATTTTCATTTGAGAATTATATTAAGTTAGAAATGTTAATATCTAACATATGTTAATATTGCAGGATTTGATAAACAAAACTATAAATATTGTGGATAACATGATAGAAAAAGAAAGGGGTTTGCAGCAAGAAGAAACAGAACAAGATGTTGGCGATGTTGAGATTGAACAAGAAAAGGATTTATTGGTCGAAGAAGATGGTGAACAAAAGTCTGACAATGTTGTTTTTGAAGATAATGCTGAGGTGTTAATTTACTTTGATTTGATTTGATTTGATTGCATGTAATGAATATGCCTGAAGAAACACAACAACATGATGCAGTGGAACCTGAAAAGGTTTCAACTCATAAAGTTCAGATTCAAGGTTTAATTGAAGATTTTAAAGATTCTTTGTTGGAACCAGAAAAGGTTTCATCAACTGAAGGAGAAGTTCAGGAGCAAGAGGTGATGGAACCAGAAAAGGTTGCATCATCGGAAGGCAAAGCTCAGCAATTGATTGAAGAGGTTTTGGAGTTAATTCCGAACACAATTAAAGAATTGGAGGTGGCTGAGAAAGTTGAATCTGAAATCAAAGGGAAGCAAGCCAAAGATAATGTAATAGAAGAAGTTTTGGAGATAACTTCAAACACAGCTGAAGATATCAAGGTGGCTGAACAAGTTGAATCTTCTTTGTCGAAGACTGAGTAGAGGAGTGTAGTAGAAGAAGTTTCTGAATTGACTCCAGACACAATAGAAGATATCAAGGTGGCTGAGCAGGTAGAATTGGAAGCCAAGAAAATTTCTTCGTCAAAGCCAGAGATAGAGATTGAAGTGTCAACTCAGGGTTCAATTGATGAAACTATTCTTCAGCAAATGAAAGATGAATATGCAAAGAAGACTTCTACATCAAAGCCAAAAAGTAAAGGCATGTGCTACTACTCAGTTATAAACATGGCAAATGATGTAATTGCTTTAGAAGATGATATGCCTCATTTCAAGTTGGGATTGACGCAAACTGACAATGACAAAGAAGATAGTGAGAATGAAGACGTCAGTCCCGAACAAAAGGTGAGTAATATAATCTCAAGGATGAGGAAAAACAAAAGGAGTATGCAAGCACCTGTTAAGATGCAGGATTATACACCTGGGGAAGCTAAGAAGAAGAAAAGAAACAAGAGTCGTTGTATGAGCAGAAAGCAAACTAGAAAGTTGGAGAACAAACAAAAAGAGAAAAAGGAAGTCAAGTTGAAAGCAGTTGACAACTTAAAAATTATGCAAGTGATGGATTCAAATCAGAAACCGATTGTGTGCAGATATTTTAAAATGCACAATGAAAGATAAGTGGCATTCATACTATTCAGTTTTTTGGTTTCATAATTTAAGTGTTGAAACCAAAATGAGAATACATTTGTTTCAGTTTCTTTTCTTCTTCTTTAATCATTAATTTGTTTTTCAACAATTTAACAACAATGACATGGCTTGGGAGAAAAAAAAGCTGGGGTTGTACATTACAGGAAGGAATATGAATACCTTGGTAAGAAAGGGTAACATTGCAGGAGATATGATTGAGTTCTACATGCTCAAATTGCAAAAAAACCATATCAAAGAAAAACCTGAAACCAGATGGTACTCTTAAGTACAAAAGGGCAGTTTTTCTAAGCACATATTTCTATGTAAGTTTCCTCTAAATTCTCTTATACAAGTGTCTTTCTAAAACAAAATTAGAAATTGGTTTTTGATTTTTTACTGAATTTCAGACACTGCACTCAATCGGGAAAAAATTTCGCACTGCCATTGAAGCTTTCATCGAAAAAATGGATTACACTCCAGAATTTGTATTCGTTCCATTGCTAACAAAACTTAGTGAAAAGTTGTATCACTGGACATTGCTAGTTTTTGATAATGAGACTGGAGACTACAACTCCATGGCTTCTACTGAAGATGAATGCAACAAAACTACTGAAAGCATGAAAGAAAGAATGGTGTCAGCATTCAAATAACATGTTGCAAAGCTCTCCCTAGACCTGGCAAGTCAAACAAAAGAATATGTTTTGAAAACCCCTTTGTGTTGTCAACAAGATGTGTAAGTGTTTTAAATATCTTCTCTTCAATATCTTCATTTCAATCATTTTTTGTTTTGTTCAATTTAAAGATCTTGTTTTGTTAATTTCAGGAATGATTGCGGCCTTCATGTTTGCTATTACATGAAGAGCCTCTTGAAAGGAAATTTTTCGTCCGAAGAGAATATAAAACAAAAGGTGCAGAATATGAGGCCAAAGTTGCAATTTAAAGACGGACAAAGATTGGTTCACAGTAGGGTGGAGGAGGACTACAATTGTTTTGTTTCTTTTCAGGTGTGTCTCGTTTAGATGGCAGAGAAAAAAGATTGATGTTGATTTAATGGTAGTGGTGTGTTCATGGAAGTGAGGGTGAAGTTCATGGTGGTAAAATCAAGTGACACTGAGTTTGGGTTAAAGAAGTTGTAAATATAGGGTACCAAGTTTAAAGAACTAAGAACAGTCTTTTCCTCGATCATGAACTAGTATTAAGTAATAAAAAATCGACTCTTAATCAAGATGTTGTGATATTTTTCTCCTTTTTTTTTTTAGTTTTTTTTTATAACAAAAGTGACGGATCCAGGACGAAAATACTTATCACAGGCGTAAACAAAAAATGACGGAACCAAAAAAAGTTCCATCATTTTTATGGTTCCATCTTATTCCAGATGAAAAAAATTGATGGAACCAGAATAAGTTCCATCATATTAGAGATGAAAAAAAATACTGAAGCATGTGACAAACTATGAAACATATTTTGGTTCCAACAAATTATAAAAGCCTGCAACTCTGTCAAACTTAATCTAAAATTAAACAAACATGAAACACATACAACAAAATAACATGTTTAACTTTAAACAATGATGGAACCAAAAAAAGTTCCACATATTAGAGATGAAAAAAAATTACTGAAGCATGTGAAAAACTATGAAACCTATTTTGGTTCCAACAAATTAAAAAAGCCTGCAACTCTGAAAAATTTAATCTAACATTAAACAAACATGTTTAACTGTAAACAAATGTAGAAAAATAAATAAATCAGAAAATAAAGATCTAAACATATAGTAGTCTAGACGAATTGTAGTCAAAATGAATTCACATCTGCCGCGCAGGGCATGTCCTTCGGTTATGGGCACTCAAAACATGGCAGCTACCACAAGTTCTCATCTTCTTATTAGGAACTGAACATGTATTAGGAACTCTCTTCTTCTTTCTTGGACGACCTAATTGTGGTAGAGCATCAGGACCAAGAACAAAAGATTTTGGAGACACAGTCACAGGCTTTTCAACTGTGGGAACAGGATTGATTGGTCTTGCATAGGATTCACGGTAGAACTTTGCTATAAAGTAGAATTTGACATACTTATACGGATCTTCTTCATTTATCATGATACAACGAGCTTGGAACGAGCATGAAGAAATTAACGATACTTCTTTATCTTTTGAGTTATTCTGCCGGATCGGTCGCTCAAGATCTTTGGTCTCTACCCAGACCCGATGAACAAAATGGGATCACTTCTTATGGATTCGTTGAGAATGATTCTGATCTAGTTCACGGATAGCGTGGGCACAAGGGAAACCGTTGATGCGCCAGCGGTTGCAAGAACATGTTCTTCTTTGTAAATCGACCTTTAGTGTTAATGTCGAATGAACTTCAAACACATATTGCTACGAATTGGTGACACTGTATTCACGGTCGTGCATCTTGTTGTTGTAGAGTTCAATTTTAAATTCTTGACATAAAGTTTCTCGCCACTTCAATAGTGTTGCACATTCCTCGCGATGTATGCATATTTGATTCATAAGCTTCACTCTGATCTCATCAACCATGATGGCTATTGGCTTCTCTCTCTCTTCAAGGATCCAACTATTGAAACTCTTAGCGATATTCGAACACATCCTACCATAACGACGACCCGGGAAATAAACGCTTGCCCATTTATCAACCGGAGCTCTACAGATAATCTTGTAACTTCTGATTTTTGACCTGCAACAACTTCTCCCAGTTCTCTGAAAATTTTGTATGTGTATTAGCATATGCACATTTTTCAAACAATCCAAGCACATAATTGTTATAAACCTTACTGGACTTCGGCAAGTATGTATTGATATTGTTCTTCATATGCCAATAACACCAAACATGAACAACATCAGGGAATACTTTAGGAATTTGATTCACCAAACCACTGCGTCGATCACTGACAAAAGTAAGCTTTTTGCGCAGAGGAGAAAGGACTTCCTTCAAATTCTCCAAAAACCATTTCCAGTTCGCGTCATTCTCCGATGAAACCACAGCATAAGCAAAATGATAGATTTCTGAAACAAAACAGGAAAAAATGTCTGAGAATATAAAAACAATGAAACCAATTTTGGTTTCATCAATAAGGTTTCATCTATTTCAAATAATTTTTTTTTGTAAATAGGTTTCACTGATTTTCATCTTGGTTTCATCTGTTTGTAGCATGGTTTTAGGTTTCATCTGTTTATTAACTCAGAAACAAATAGAATGTTTAAGAAACTTATCGTCATTGCCGGTTAGACCTGTTGCTGCCATGATATGACCAAGGTATTTGCTTTTCAAATGGGCTACATCAAGGAATAATAAAGGACGACAATAATTGAATTCACGAATGCATGCTCCGAAAGAGATAAACAATCTCTGAAATTTTTGAGTCCCATTTTCAACTTCCAAAACAACACGAGATCCAGGATTGGTTTCAGTCAATTTGTTGGTATACCATTTCAAGTACATAAATGATTTCTCGTTCTCTCCCCATGGAATATTCAATGCATGCCTCTTCCATGCATATGCATAATAACGACTAATGTCAAAGCCATACTCTCTTGTAAACTGATTCATAATATCCTTTGTCTTCTTCTTTGGATTCTGTTTAATCTCTTCGAGAATCAAGCTACTAATTAGTTTCTTCGACATATGTGGTCTGTTTACAACTCCACCACTACAAGTATGCTTCTTATTTAACTCCTTGATAATAAAAGGACTACCTTCAACAATATCAATAGAAACAGTATATATATATGTCATTCACATTTCTCTTATTCCTTCTTAGAACAACATGCACCAATCCTCAACTTCTCATTCCTTGTCATCTTAAATGAATACCCATATGCTGCATGATATTTCAACAAATCATAGCGAACTTGTTGAACACCTCCCGTAAACACCTGATTGACACCCTGAAAAAGGCCTAACTAAAGCGCAGACTTCAACGGTTCTTTAACTTTATTACGGACATCATAATCAACTAAATTTGTAAGTCCTGCATGCTCGAAAGATATAATTCCTAAACTTCATGGCTTCTCAAATGGTATGATTCCTGAAATTTCTGAACTACAACTAGAGGACTCATCTCTATGCCTTACATGTAAATCAAGATATGGAAGCTTATTAAACAAAGTAAATAAAGCAACCGATTGGAGATCAAAATCAGAATTAATAACCTTTTGCTGATGACAAACTATGTGGAAAATTTCTATAGAAAGAACAAAGAATTGACACCAACTTGAACATATACTACCCTTCAAATCACAAACAGATGCTTGTAGACCAATACAAAAAGATAATGTATCCTCTTTGTGAGATATAACAGCGAGAACAGATTCCATAATCTACAGAAAAAAGTATGAAACCAAAAAAAGTTTCACTAGATGTGAATATAAACAACAACAAAAAACAAAAATTAAATATTAACATCAACAACATAAAAAATTATGATCCCAATAATCTACAGGAAAAGAGTATGAAACAAAAATCAGTTTCACTAGCTGTGAATATAAACAACAACACGAACAACAAAATTTGAATAAGAAACATCAAAAACATAACAATTTTGATTCCAATAATATAAAGGACAAGGTATGAAACCAAAATCAACTTCACTAGTTGTGAGTATAAACAACAACACCAACAACAAAAATTGAATATTAACATCAACAACATAACAAATTCTGATTCCAATAATATACGGGAAAAATTTGAATATTAACATCAAAAACATAACAAATTTGATTCCAATAGATTTGAATAAGAACATCAAAATCAAAAACATAACAAATTTGATTCCAATAGATTTGAATAAGAACATCAACAACATAAACATAGAAATCGTAAAAACAAATGGATCTGAGTTTCATAATCAACATAAACTCAAAAATTTGACAAAATAAAAAAAATAATCAATTATACCTGAAAGTTGAATTTCAGTTTGCGATGAATGATTGAACTAAAACAACAGCTTGAGCCGAATGAGAATATGATCAAATTGAAAGAATAAACTGTAACTTCAGTTATAATCTTCAAACAAATATCTAATCTCACTGATGACTGATTCGAAGAACAAAAAGAAAAGTTTGATAATCAATAACAACCAAAATCAGTAAATCGAAAATTAAAATACAATCAAAATCATAATAAGAAAACCAAAATCAAGTACAATCAAAATCAAACTTACCTGATGAATACAACTGAAGTTACAGTTTCTGTTCTTCAATTAATTAAAGAGAAATGAAAACGAGTTCAGTTCTTCAAATAATCAATGGATTTATTTGGGGAAGATCTGTTTCAAATTGAAACCCTAGCCGAAGCTAAGATTTTGAGAGAGAATTTTTTTTTCTTTCATGAATCATATTCTGTTATTTGGAGCAAATTTGATTTAGACGATTTTTCTCTCACCAAGATTTGATTTTCTCATTTATTTCCATTTGAAACATATAGGTTATATAGGAAAGGGCATCTCGGGTATATTAAAAATAACTAAAAACTAAAATTAACCAATATTAAGGGAAATGAGGTTTTAATTTTATTTTTAATTAAAATAGTTTTTATTTATAAAAAATAATATAGAAGGAGTTTTTGTATAGAAAATTTGGTCACCTAGATTTTTTATACCAAGCTATGTTTAAATAATAATAAAAAAACTATGGAATCCCTAGAATCCCGTTTAGAAGGTCTAAAGATCATAGCATATTCTGATTTTTGATGTGCTTGTTTTTTCCTGTGATGATTAAGCAAAAAAAAATAAGATCTTATTAAACCCGATTATGATTAAACCTTAACATGATCTTATTTATAATAAACCTTGAAAATAGTTAATTTGTCATTTTGATCCGTAATGATTTACCCTAATGTACATCACTTATGCCATCACATTAAATTGATCGACTGATGCCTTTTTTTCTAACTGATGCTAATTCGTTTCATTATTATTATTTGTTAAGAAGGACCTATGATTCGTAGAATAAACAACCATGGTAATACCTAATCAATTAACTTTCCGGTCATGGTTCGAATCTGATTTTTAAAATATTCTGGATGTGAAATAATAAAATATCGGTGATTTTATTGTGGGTTCACAAAATAAATATTTTTAATAGGGTTGGAAGATTAACTTAAACGGTATACAGATAAAGGGGTACCGTTAGTGTTTTCGGGGTATATAGAAAAACACTCATTTTATTTTCATATTTGTTTTGTTTTCACTTTATGGTCGGTTGTCAGCTAAGCAAAATTATTTTTAAGTTTTATCACTTTACAATTATAGATAAGAGTATAGTTATAAGAACAAATTCGATCCACAGGAAGATATAAGTTATTATTCGTATTTGAAAATTGATGTAAACTGGGGGGATTTGTGTTTTAATACTAAAGTAATTATACTAGCAATGAATGAATAAAGAGAATCAATAGGTTGAGAGTACTGGTTAAGGGTTCATCTTCAGTCATAATATATACACTTTCACTAATAACTAGAGCTGTCACTTAATCTTTCATTATCAAGAGCCCTAGAACATCCCATCGAGAGCATACTCCGGTAAATTCCTCATGTCATCACATACCATAACGATGAATATGTAAATACTACTCAAAAGAACAACCTAATGCAACGTGCTATCAAGTTTAATCCCGCAAGAGCTTTAAGGTCTATGAATTAGGCTAATCAATGCAATAGATATACTACGATTAATTTATTTAACATAGGTCAAACTTCTACATGAAATCACACAAAGGTTTTGAATACAATTGGTAATCACATTATGCTACTTATGACAAAGTTCATCAACAATTTTGTATCTCAAAACCCTAGTCTAGCAATAGATATGCATTCATGGTTATCTAGTAGCGCTCCTAAACAACCATTCATACAATCATACTTGACGATTATAAATAGTAGAACAAGACAATACTGATTTGATTAAGATGACAAAACTAATAAATTAATTTAGTAGCATGTTTATGATATCCGACTACATCCTTAACCAATATGAAAGGTTTAGTTACTCATGGATTTCATAAAATCCATGGAAAAATAATAAGTAGAAAAGTAAACCAAACCCTAGGTTGTAGAAGAGTCTCCAACTCCAAAGCTTCTTCTTTTCTCTTCCAAAGATATGATATGATCCAAGATATTATTCAATCTCTAGAAGTGTCTCTATATAGTATTTCAAATATAAAAGGACCTGTGCTCAAATCCCGGTCAAAATAGGTTCCAAAAATATCAAACCCGTGCATAGAAGAGAAAAATCCGCAACAATCCGAGCCTGGTCGGCCAAGTCTGTCCGGCTACAGCTACTTCTAGTCGGACGTTCTCGAGCGACTAGAAAAACACTTTCTTCAGGATTCCAGTCGTCCGGGTCTGGACTACTACCCTTCTTTGTAGTCGTTCGAGTCTGGACTACTACCCTTCTCCGTAGTCGTCCGAGTTTGGACTACTATCGGTCTTTTTCTTCTTTTCCTTCTGGATTTTAGTCGGCCAAGTTTGGCCGGGTGTAGATGCTCCTGGTCGTCCGAGTCTGGACGACTAGCTTCTGCACTTCAACTTTTCACCCATATCTTTTTCATACAAAGTTGGAATGACTTTATTCTTTCGCCGTTAGCTTCGTTTTCTCATTCTCTTTGAATGGTGAGAAGAAATCCTGAATTTGAACAAGTTCTTCTTCTATTGGATGATGTACCTAATAAGAGACATAAAATAGAAAAGTAATAATAAAACAAAGTGATTCACATAAAAACTAGCAAATAGATGTGCGAAAACGATACTCAAAACATGTAAATGTTTCACTTATCGAATTCCCCCACACTTTCCTTTTGCTAGTCCTCGAGCAAACTACGAATCTAAACTAACCCACACTATAACAACTCCATTTCGTTGAGGAAACGGTCACACTTAGCGAGTGTAACAAGCCTTTGAACCCCTAGGTATCCCTAGTGGACGAGTTATAGTCTCGTGAGGGTTTACAAGAGGTGTACCCACAAAACCTAAATTCCAACAATTCAAATACTCCAAATTCACATAGAAACACTACACCAAATTTAGCATTTAGCAACTGAAATAGGATGTTGCTAAACATGGTTGTAACACTAATTACCCGTTGCAAAAGGGGGTGAAACAAAATTCGAGCATGTCACCGTTACTAATTTAGTGTTGTAACGGTTTTTATAACGGCTTATTGGATGTTACTAATTTTTAATTAGTAACATACTGAGAGTCGTTACTAAATTATTACCATTGTTGCAAAATCTTGACTAGGTCAAAGAAGACCGACTTCTGTTTTTCTGGTAAAAAATTAGTAACAAATTTTTACCGTTGCTAAATTTTTTTGCAACATAAAAAAAAAGAAGGTCAATCTTCATTGACCTAGACAAAATCAATTTCCCCCAAAAAAAATTCCCTGCAAATACCCTATTTCCCTGGAATTATTCTACAAAATCGATTTCCCCCACAAAAAAGTTTTCCCTGCAAATACCCTATTTCCCTGGAATTATTCTCATTCAATCATTTTACAAACATTATAACTTTTAAACATCAAAGTCATTCTACAAAAGAAAGGGAAGCAAATATTAATTGATCACTATGTTTATCGTTCCAGTTCAATGAAACAATTAAACACCAAAGTCATTATACAAAAGAAAGGAAAGCAAAGTAAGAGTGACAGGCCAGTATGCAACAATACAACTAAGTACACTTCATAAGAGTAGAAACATACTAGTCCAGGTGAAACCATATCAGTAGCTACCTATTTTCTTCGATAAGTTATGCAACTTATAAGTGAACCTGCAAAACGAAGACCAGTTTTCTTAATTAAGAATAGTACTGCAATAGGACTATAATTGCATAGAAATTGAACTAGTAAGCTACCATTAACGACGACAATGTACACTCTTAACTATTGATTTTGGTACTGGAAGATGTAAATGTTTTTAGTCTCTCATGAGATGACTAATATATTATGGGAGTATTAGTGAGAATGTAATGTATAAGTCTCTACATATATACTATTAAATATCTCTTTCGAATTCTTACACGAGAGTCTATATATAGGCTCACTGGTATACATTGGACTCTGTAATATAATGACACGTGTATATAACAATAAAATTGCACAAGTGATATGTTACGAGAAAAAGTATATCAATAACCACTTACGCCAAGAGCAGTTGTATGATTATTCCTCCAATGGTCCTGTAGGGATGTGTTTTTGACGATGTAGCCAATTCGTGATGTGTCTTTGAAGATGAGGTGCTTTTACTTTGGAAATGAACAAAAACTAAATGACCTGATAAAAGTAAAAAATATACATCAATAAAATACTCCAATTATCTTTCAGTGGAGTAGAAGTATTATATATCTTTTCCAATATTGTAACACATTTCAATATTTCACACAAAAAGCAGAACAGAAAGAAATGAAGTTAATAAAATAAATAAATCAGTTTCGCTTCTTGGTCAAAAACCTATTCAAAAAGACAAGATATTCAAAATAACAACTAAAAATTAAGATTCTATAAAAACTTAAATATGTAATACGAAACAAGTAAAGAAAAAGGAACGGACCTCGTATACTTCTTCAAAGTAGTCATTATATATTGTCAGACCAGTGGCTTCATAAACTCCAAAATGATCGTCCATCGCCCTACCAAGACAAAATAAAACAATAAGAACTAGAGCATGGACTTTTACACCTAATTGGTAGGCAATTCAGCATACTTTGGGCTTATTCATTTTTTTACGTACAACGAAAAGAAGTACACGCGATAGATGAAAATGAAACAATACTTGGAAGAGAGTTATACCTTTTGCATTAAGATTCTATGAAAGACTCGGTACGAGCAATAACTCAAATCTCCTTGTTCCCACACCAAATCTGATTGGTTTCTGTAACCCTGGTCAGTAGCTAGCAGATAAAGTTTACCATTTGGTTTTTGTAATCCCACTTTCCTTTTGCCTTCCATCCTGCAAGCATTTTAACTAGCAGTAAATGTAAATTCATACCGCATGAGATTCAAAATTGTGGTAGTAAAATAAAACAAATTAAAATAATCATTGGTTACCTTAGGTCCCATAGTCACGTCAAAAGCATCAACAAGAACGAACCTATTAGGGGGCTAACTGGGGCTTTAGTCATTCCCCTCACAGGTGGAATTTTTTTATAACATATGTATTTGTTAAGAATTATACTTGTAGACCAGTTTAAACCAATAGTAACCCACCACCTAGCCCACTAGCAACTCATTTTCGAGTCTTTAAGTAACCGAGCTCTTTTTCAAAGATGGGGGAAATGCATATATAGGGCCATGTAGGTAATCTAACTTCCTTTTCAAATATATGAGAAATCGCAAACGTAGCAAATGTACAAAGATAATGAATTTTTACTATAAATAGTTAACTACTTATACCAACCCTTTTGTAAAAAGAGTTTCAGATTTAAGTACGTTTTGTGTTGTTAATGTTTGGGTGAATTGAATTACACACTGCTAATATTCTCTTATTCTTCTTCTTCTTCTCCTCATATTTTTCTCTTCACTCTAATGGAGTTTTTTTTTTATTTTTTGTACTTTTCCCCTCCAAAGAATAGGTAAAATTCTATTGAAAAATATGACAATTGTACAATTGCTTTTCAATTTAAATATAAATGTATCTGAATAATCGAAATAGCCTCGAAATAATATCTCCATTAATGTCTCTATCTTTAGCTAAGAGTCGTTCGATCTCTTTTACAACTGGGTTATTTTTGTGTCCTTATAAAAAGTATCGCGTCGGGTACAAATACCAACACTTACACCATTGTTGTAGGGGAAAGGTAATTTTTTATATAATTATTTTTCACTAGATTTTTTCAATAGTTTAGCCCCGTCCAACAATAATTCATGGCTTCGTCCCTGAACATCAACAAGGTCTTCTACACCCTTTCACATGCTCTTCCTCAACTTCATATTATGAATCAAATGAAGTAATATGTGGTATGAAAAAAATTATAGACTTGATGCAACTTTTACTTTTCAACCAATGGCACAAAATGAGAAAACAAAAATCAAGCAACAAAGGATATGACAGACAAGCACACAAAACGTTAACAAATTACAAAAAAAATTGTGTTTATACCTCTTTAGAACTTTTTGAAAAGCCTTCACAAAAGTTTTCATGTAGTCAAAAAACATATTACATAAAAACATTATAAGACAACCACGAGAGGGTCCGTCGCCAACCCGCAATAAGAAAACACCAAGTTTTTCAAGAGATTACAACTGCGAACACCAATTAAAAATAAAAGAAAGTTTCAGTAATCAAAACCGATATAATGCTTAATTATGATATATTGAATTAAGAAAATTAGTGATTGACGGTTACCAGTATCTTCAATGGTGCTCAAGTCCTTGCAAACTCAAAATATGACATCTGAACAATAGCTTGATACTCAGAATAATAGTCCTGACCTATTTATCAACATTACAATTACACAATCAACATAAAAAAAAAAATCCATACAGATAAATACTCAAACACTTATTCTTCATTCTCCATGAAACTTGATAATACCCACACCCGAAATTACTCCACCAAATAACAAAAAAAAAACAACAAATAACCAATTCTACAATCAAAACCACTTGAAATTAGCATTAACAAACCATGATAAGATGGGTGGGAACACACTAAAACCATCAAATACCCAACAAGAAATTCTATCTAAATAGAAACCCTAACAAATACATCAAAAATTGAAAACTTCAATTATGCAAATCAACACCAACTGACTTCGAATTTGTAAGAAAAATTAAACCCAGCAATGAAACATCACCTGATCAAGAATCTCATGTAAATCAATCTAAATGATTTGCTATATTTATTTTCCAATTTTCATCCTATTGTAAATAAATCGAAGTAATCTCTTGCTCATCTCTATAATTGAAACCCTAGATAAGAAATAGAAATACTGGATCTAGGGTTTCCACTATAAAGATTAAACAAGAGGGTTATGAGAAAAACTGATCTAAGAAAAAGAAGAAGGTAGATAGTAGCACTGACATCAGTGAGATGGTGATGGTGGTACTCGAGCAAAAGAAAAAGAAGAAGAAGAAAGAGAAAAAAACATGGTTGCTCTGCTTGCTCGAGGAAGAAGAAAAAGAAGATGAAGAGAATAATGGTGGTTGTGTGTGTGTGTGGTGGTGGTGGT
>JAJJMC010019295.1:2147218-2161491 GCA_023531435.1 Papaver californicum
ATAAGTTAGATAATAGGATGGAAAAATCTCCAAGTTTTCTTAGCCGTTACTAAATTTGGGAGGAAAAAAATCAAAAGTATTACCTTGCACACGCACATCTTGCACGATTCTATCTCAGCTTTTGCTAGTAGAGACACCTTCCAGAACGTTACAAAATTAGTAACGACACTGGGGCTGTTACTAAATTTTAGCAACAATAATTTTTAGTTGTGAATTAGTAACGGACACACTAGCGTTACTAATCTTAGTTACTAATATGCAAATTTGGTGTAGTGAAATATCAAAGATCATGATTCTCATGTTTAACTCTTGAGTTAGGAGAAAACCACCATATAAAAGAATCCAGCCTCGATAGGTGATCGAATAAGCATTCCGCCTCGACTTCTGCCTCACCAATAGGGTTTTATGAAGTTGCACTCAGAAGACGCACTTTATGGTTCAGTGTGTGCAGGCAGGAGTGAAGATAGAAATCCTGCACACGTTGAATGGTGGGAAGGAAAAGGAGCCTTCCGAATTATATGAAGATGTTATCCCATAAACGTGGGACGAAAAAGAACCATTTTTTTTTTATTTTTTCTGATGACCTCTAAGGAAGGAAATCAACCACTATATGAGGATGGGAATGCTACTTACCTTGTCACCCGATCTACAATTAGTACCACTCTCACAACATCCAATAGAAACTTCTTCGGTCTTCAACAGTTGATGATGAATTCTTGAACTTCGTAGAACCTTCACAGTTGTAACTCTTTTCCTAAATTCCTTGTTTCTTGAAACTTCTTTATAAAATTCTTCTTCCCCACAGCCTTATCGAATGAATACAAAAACAAACAAACAAATACTAAACGATTTTTTTTCCTTTTTTCCTTTTTTTTTCAATTTTTTTTTAAGATCTACGAGAATTTTTATGAAAACGTTTCATTTGCTTCTCTTCAATGGAAATTTTATTTATGAAATTAATATAATACAAACAACAAAATAAAATAAACAATAAAACTACTATGGCCGTGGGATAAGGACTTTACCACTTGATTCTTCACAACTTGTATTGTCTCGATAACATAAACTTCATTAACTCTCATCTTTTGATTTTCTTCGCTCTTGTACATAAGTCTTCAACATGTATATATACTTCTGCTATTTGTCTTGTTGCTTCACTTGAATATTAAATTTTCTATTTCTAATACCGTTGCTTGTAAACCTTGAACGTCTTCAACTTTCCTTCAAATTTTTGATGCTCCACTTGTTGATGATAATGGTGTTTTTATGGACCTGTTGTTGTCGAGAGAGAATGGTGCTAACTGCAAATAAGATTACAAGAGATGTTGTAAGTTAGCAATTCTGATGGCACCCTCATGATAGAAGAAATAGCACTCAAGAGATCAAAAAGTAGTGCTGAAATTGGTGCGAAGTTGGGTAGCTCATCATTCTACCCGGAATTTACGTATGATGACACACTCTCTAAAGCACACTTTTTTAGACAGCTTCAAAGAATTGAAGGTTTGGTGGCTCGCTTGATGTAATAGGTAGTCTCCAATGATTGATCAACTTCTCTAATATTTTATTCTCTTTGCACCTAATTTTCCATCAGTGGTTTAGGTCCCATTTTGTCAGCTCTAGCCTCTCAACAACTAAGCAACCCGAATATAGTTCTCTACTACCTCTAAGTGACTCTAAAATATCTAAAAGTTGGAGGTTTTCATGCAACTCTGTACAAAAAGTTTTAAAAATTCCACCTCAAAAACCTACAAAAGAGAATATTAAAAATCTAAATGTGTAACCACTCTCCCACACTTAAACTCTACATTGTCCTCAATGTAAATTGATTCGTCCAATGTAAAATTCAAGGTGGGAAACCTATAATATGATACGCAAAGAAAAATAAAACTAAAAAGATAAAGATAGAAATACAAAACTAATAGGTTGCCTCCCATTCAACGCTTGGTTTAACGTCGTCAGCCCGACTTGGCACTCGCCTTGGTACTTATTTTCCCGCGTCTAACACATTATCATGAACATACGAATGAACATCACTGGGTACCAAATTGCATCAAAAATATTGAAATGAATATTTTCAATGTCAAACTCCATTGTGAGTGTTCCTTTATCAACATCAATCACGGTTTTAGCCATTTTCATGAGTGGTCTCCCAATTAACAACGGAATAGACGTGTCAGACCCGCTATCTATCTCCAACACACAGAAATAGACTGGAAATACTAGTTAATACACCTGCACAAGAATATCTTCAATAATACTTCTAGGGTATACATTAGTACGATCAGCTAGCTATAAAACAGTTCAAGTTTCTTTCAATGGACCCAAATTCAAAGACTCATAAATAGATGCAGGAATAATATTCAACGATACTCCTAAATCAAGCATAGCTTTTCAAAACCTTCTATTACCAGTCACAACAGGTATATCAAAACTATCGGGATCCTTATATTTAGGTGGGAGTTTCTTTTGGAGGATAGCCGAAACGTTTTCCCCCACACTCATTACCTCGTTACTGGTTAACCGTTTTTTCTTGGTGCACAAGTCCTTCAGAATTCTCGCATATTTGGGGACCTGTTTTATCGCATTTATAAGTGGAATATTCACATAAATCTTCTTGAAAATATCTAAGATATCCCCATCTTGTTCCGCCTGTTTAGAGTTAACAAACTTGCGAGGAAAAGGTAAAAGAGGAACATTAGTATAAACAGAAGGTTTAGAGTTTTCTTTAGGTACCTCATCGGTTTGGGAAGATTCAGTAATCTCTTTATCCAAAACCGACCTTTTAAGGTCTTTGTTCTTCTCAGTCTCTTCCGCTTGCACATTTCATGTACCATTTTTCATTGTCACAACGTTGACAGTTTCTCTCTAGTTGAGAGATTGAGAAGGGAGTTTCTCACTATTCAGTGTTTTTAGATGATTGATCTCACTTTCCATACTGCTCACTTGCATTTGTAGCTCTTTGATTGCATTATCAGTCGTCTGCTGATTTTTCTGCATTAGTTATGCCATATTCTTCATCATGGAAAACATTTCCGATGATTCTAAGTTCTGAACTGGTTGTGGTTATTGTATTTCTTGTTGAAAACCACTAGGACGATTGAAAACCGGTCTTGGAATTTCAGCTTGCTTGTTTGCATAGCTGAAATTCGGATGATCTCTCCACCTTGGATTGTATGTGTTGGAATAAAGGTCATACCTTTGTCTTTGCTGATTTAGGAATATAGTATTGACTTGATCATTCCCTTCTTCATAACCTCGAGTAGATATTGGCACCACCATGGCTGCAATTTGTTGCATCATTGCTGCCATGTTTCCCATTTGCTGACGAAGTTTAGAAACTTCTATCACTTCATTGACTCTCCTGATGAGTGGTTCTGACTCACGACTTGATAATTGTTAAGAATTTGTTATCATGTTCTCAATTAACTCCCTAGCTTGAGTTACTGTTTTGTTCACTAGTGCACCGCCACCTGCAACGTCGAGAAGATTCATGTCACTTGCTTGAAGTCCCTCGTAGAAGTACTGGTTGATCAATAAATCACTGATATTGATGATGCAGAGAGGTAGCCACCAATCTCTTGTAACATTCCCAATATTCATACAATGTCTCTCATTCCATCTGCTTAATTCCACAAATCTCATTTCGAATCTGAGTTGCCTTCGATACAGGTACCTTTCTAAGAAAAGTTTTTTCAACCCATTCCATGTTGTAACACTACCAGATGGTAAATAGTACAACCATTCTTTTGCAGTGTCCATAAAAAAAATGGAAAAACTCGTAGCATAACCCCATATGCATTTGTATCCTTTGATAGCATGGCCATGACTATATTGTGAAAATCCATCAAATGTTTGTTGGGATCTTCGTTAATCATTCCATGAAACTTTGGTAGCTCACGGATCAAACCTTGCTTGATCTCAAATGTAGATGTTGTTTGAATACACCACTGTTGTGTATCCATCTTGTGAGAAGCCAAGTCCTTGAGTATACGAATCACATTATCCATTGCTTCCCCTTGTTTTTCCTCTGGTTTATCTTTCAATACAGCTCCTCTCTGAGTCTTGTTTCCAATCTTTGGAAACCGGACAGGCTTCATTTTCGATCTCGACATAGGAGCCAGAAGATAAGTACCTGAAAAATAATTCTCGAAACAAAGTTAAAAACTAAAAAAAAAAAACAATTTGCTATGCCTCCCCAGCGGCGCCGCCAAAATTTGGTCGGTTGTCAGCCAAGCAAAATTATTTTCAAGTTCTTTTACTTCACAATTATAGATAAGAGTATAATTATAAGAACAAATTTGATCCACATGAAGATATGGGTTATTATTCGTTTTTGAAGACGGATGTAATCTGGGGGGGATTTTGTGTTTTAAGACTAAAGTAATTATACTAGCAATGAATGAATAAAGAGAATCAATAGGTTAAGAGTACTGGCTAAGGGTTCATCTTCAATCATAATACATGCACTTTCATTAATAACTAGAGTTGTCACTTAATCATTCATTATCAAGAGCCCTAGAGCATCCCATCGAGAACATACTCCGGTAAATTCCCCATGTCATCGTATACCATAACGATGAATATGTAAATACTACTCAAAGAGCAACCTAATGCAACGTGCTATCAAGTTTAATCCCTCGAGAGATTTAAGGTCTATGAATTAGGCTAATCAATGCAATAGATATACTACGATTAATTTATTTAACATAGGTCAAACTTCTACATGCAATCACACAAAGGTTTTGAATACAATCGGTAATCACATTATGCTACTTATGACAAGGTTCATCAACAATTCCGTATCTTAAAACCCTAGTCTAGCAATAGATATGCATTCATGGTTATCTAGTAGCGCTCCTAAACAAACATTCATGCAATCATACTTGGCGATCATAAATAGTAGAACAAGACATTAATGATTTGATTAAGATGATAAAACTAATAAATCAATTTAGTAGCATGTTTATGATATCCGACTACATCCTTAACCAATATGAAAGATTTAACTACTCATGGATTTCTTAAAATCCGTAGAAAAATAATAAGTAGAAAATTGTAGAAGAGTTTCCAACTCCAAAGCTTCTTCTCTTCTCTTCCAAAGATATGATATGATCCAAGATATTATTCAATCTCTAGAAGTGTCTCTTATATAGTATTTCAAATATAAAAGAGCCTATATTCAAATCCCGGTCAAAATAGGTTCCAAAAATATCAAACCCGTGCATAGAAGAGAAAAATTCGCAACAATCCGAACCTGGTCGGCCAAGTCTGGCCAACCACGACTACTTCTAGTCAGACTTCCCGAGCGACTAGAAAACCACTTTTTTCTGGATTTCAGTCGGCCAAGCCTGACCGACAGTTCTTCTTCCTAGTCGTCCGGGTCTGGACTACTAGCCTTCTTCCTAGTCTTCCGATTCTGGACTACTACCCTTCTTCGTAGTCGTTCGAGTCTGGACTAATACCCTTCTTCGTAGTCGTCCGAGTCTGGACTACTATCGGTCTTTTTCTTCTTTTCCTTCTGGATTTATTCGGTCAAGTCTGGCCGACTGTAGATGCTCCTGGTCGTCCGAGTTTGGACGACTAGCTTCTGCATTTCGACTTTTCACCTATATTTTCTTCATACGAAGTCAGAATGACTTCATTCTTTCTCCGTTAGCTTCGTTTACTCGTTCTCTTTGACATGGTGAGAAAAAAAATACTGAATTTGAACAACTTCCATTTATTTTGGATGATGTACCTAATGAGAGACATAAAAACTAGCAATTCACATAAAAACTAGCAAATAGATGTGCAAAAACGATACTCAAAACATGTAAATTATGCACTTATCACTTTACATCTTTCTATATAATAATTAAATTTGCATAGATAATTATATGAAAATGCTTAAAACTTGGATGCAAACTTAAATTCATTTCCCTATTTATTTGATGTATTTACAATATTTATCATATAACATCTAACTATTTAACAATTATGTAATTATAAGTGTCATTATATTCTAAAATTTTAATGAACAATTGTTTTTATTTTTTATGTAGAAACTATCAATTAGTCCTAATATAAAATAAATGTTGACCTGGTTTAGTTGCTTTAAGGTCCTTTTAAAATAATATATTATTAGTTTAGTCCAAAAAATTTTATTTTGTCGTTGGGTGAACGTTACTCACGCGGGATAACTCATCATTTTTTTAAAACAATGTCAGAAATATCATTTTCTCTCTCTTCTTAAATATAAAGAAAAATAAATAAAAATAACATATTTCTCAAATTAGAAATTATAATTCAAGAAATTTCATATACTCGGAAAGCTCTCGACGAGATCTATACTACAAGTACCAAGTTCAATATTTTTCAAAACTTTAATTCTTATATTATCGTTTGGCTATAAATCAACTACAATTACGAGTTCATTTTACAAAATAAAATGCTAGAATGAACTATCATTGGGAGTTCATTCTACAAAATGAACTGTTATAATGAACTATCATCGCGAGTTCATTCTATAAAATGCATTGTAATGAACTATCTTTGTGAGTTTAATTTACAAAATGAACTCCCACACATGCTATAATGAACATCATTAGAAAGTTAATATCCAAGAATAAACATCATTACGAGTGCACTCGATTAATTGAATTGTCATTACAAGTTCATTCTATAAATGAACTGCTAGAATAAACTACAATTACGAGTCATTCTACAAAATAAACTACCGGTACATGCTAGAATGAACATCATTAAAAAGTTCATATTCTAGAATGAACATCATTAGAAAGCTCATATCCAAGAATGAATACCATTATAGGGTTTAAGTAATGTTGTTCATGTGTTGAGCTTATTAATCAAATTATCTAAAAGATCTTCAAAATTCCGTTTTCACTGTGATCTAATCTTTGCGTCATTGCTCCCTACAATTCCGCGAGAAAAAGAAAAGATTAAAAGACAGAGAAAGACAACAAAAAAGAAACTTCGTTTTAGGATTATCGAAATTGTATTTTAGGATCTTTAACTCAGTTTTCATTGTAATTTAATCTATGTATCATTGATCCCTATAATTCTGAGAGAGAAAAAATAATATTCAAGATTTTATCGATTTTTTCTGCTCTCTTATTTGAATTTTAGTAGAACGAGTTGTAAGAAGTCAATCACACATTTGCATCACGGTTATATATGTTTTTTTTTATTTTAAATAAATATGGGCCCTATATTAAGTTTATTTTCCAATTAAATCCTACCATAACTATTAATTTGGGTCTAGGAAATGATAAACTTCCCAAATCTTAATCCAACAGTGGTTTTTAGTCGAATTAGGTCACTAGGTCCCCGGTCATGGATTGGGTCCCGGTTATATACTGTAATTGACTGCTTCCTCATATCAAAATAGATGAAGATATAATACGAAACAATAAAAAATCCGGAAAGGACAAAAAAGAAAATTGATGAATAGAAAAAGTGGAGAACGACTAAGCCTTAACTAATACAATATAAAACTATATATATTACGTGTTAATTTTTTATAATTATCTTTATATATATATATAATACCAATATTATTTTTAAGATGGATATCATGGAATAATAATATATATAATATCAATGTTATTTTTAGGATCTGGTGTCTAACAAATGGATGATGTTTCATCCGTGTCCAATCCATAAATTTACGGGTTTTCAGTGCAGGACAAAATCCTTAGAACCTCGAGCTACTAGTAAGCCAGACTCTTGCATGGAAGTATGGATCAATTGTAGCAAAATACTTCTGTCCATGGGTCTCCTTAACTTGTCAATTACAAATCCTAGATCTTGAAGAGAACACTTGGGGTAATATGCTTATGATCATCAGTCCCTTTAATAACTATAAGATAGATTTGATACTCCTGTAGTTGTATTACAATCTTTTTCAAGGAATTCTGGTTACATGTGCCCTACAAAGAAGAAAAGACGCAGCAACAAGTTCCTCATATCATGCTTTTGTTAAGCTACGGAAGTTTTTAAACAATTAGTTGAATTGGGACAGAATACCAGTGTTCATTCTTCAAAATTTCACGAACCCGTGTGAAAAAACCTATAAGTTACAAGGGATTACCCAATCGATACTGAAAGTTTTGAGAAACCAAGCTTCTTTAGTCGACTGGATATAGGAGTGGACCATGATTTTTCCGACTTTCCACATTTTATGTCCACTACTTCAACAATATTAGGTCCTTTCTTGTTGGAGCTAGTAGCTCTGTAAGGAGTTCTCTCCAAAGGAATATCTTCAGACCCAAGCATTGGGAGATTATGGGTACTCTGTCTTGCCGAACTTGTGGAGCTTCTTTGACTGATATTGCTTGTACTGGTACTGCTGCTGCTACTACTACTCGCCTCATTCGTTGTCCGTCTTCGCTGTAGACTTGTTCTTGGAGTAGACCCAGATGGAAGTGAAAAAGTGGGATCGTTGCTGGTTTTCTTTTGGTAGATATTGGTGTGTGTTGTTGTACACTGTTTCTATTATCCATTTCCTTGGTTATCAGGGAACTGATTGTACCAGTGGTTCCTACCCTAATTGAACCTGCAGCGCCCTTGATAAGCTCAGGTTTCGAAACCATGATTCTATTACAGAATTCTCGGCTTTAGGGTCTGCCCAGGAATCCTCTGATAACAGGAAACAAGCTCGAACTTCTTGAACTTAATAAAGAACTTCAGTTACCCTAAGCGGCCATTTGCCTGTTAAAAAGAAAACCCGCATCAATTCACTGCAAGCAAAATCTGAAGCTGCTCTTTAGTCTAGCTTCTCTACCATATGAACACGTTCATAAAACCCAAAAGCAATTATGGACATTGCTGTAAACACTGAAGATCTGAAAAGGGATAATGACAAACATATCTACTACCAATACTGTAATCGATCTGATTCTGTATAGTGCAATATAAACAATTAATAGAATTCACAGTAAAATCAAATCCTGCAGTTACCTTCAGAAAGGCCACCGAATATTCAATTTCATGGCATATAACAAGAAGTCTAAGGTCTCAAATCATTGCAGGGTGCTAAACACCATAAGTAAAACATTAGGTATTCATAATCAGGAAACATATTTTTCTCTATATTGCGCAAAGCATAAAACAAGTTCACTAACTGGACAAAAATGACCAAATTCACAGTAAATTACAAGAAATACATCCTGGTAACTAAGCTTCACATACCTATCTATGCAACAAAATCTAGAAAAACACTAAACTTTGTTTCCCCTTGAAATTGTTTCATTAAAGACTTCATTACCGACTCACAACTCAAGAGACGAGAGTAATTTTTGTGTTGTGTTAGGATGATGAGAAAATTTTATACAAGGAGTTATTTCTCTTTGTAGCCTAAACCTATGGTTGATTGATGTGATTTATTTGGTTGGGATTTTTTTACTGTCAAAGAAACCATAAGCAAACAAAATTGTGACTTCATATGCTTTTCATTCATTCATTCAAGAAATTTACTATGATGACATCAAGTTGTACCAAAGAAAATTAGGTTCAATCATCTGCATTTCTAAGCCTCAAGTTGTAGGATATCAAAGGTTCCATGATTAACACAACCAGAAATTTGAGAGGAGATTGACCAACTCAACTTTCAGATAAAACAGATTGAATAGAAATCAAATCTAAAAACAGATTCATCAAATCCAAACCATTCAAGAAACACTTAGGAAAACCCATTGAGAAAAGAAATATCAGTGAGGATTTAGCAAATTTTTTTACAAGATTAGGGGGTGTAGAATTCAAATAATGAGTGAAAAACAAAACATGTACTAACAAGAATTTCTTTAACCAACCGAGCAAAAAAATATTTCTTTAACCTCATATAAGCTGAAAAGTAATCTAAAATCTAGTTTCACATATACTTAGTCTTGAATATTTTTCATGTAAGTCACCTGGAGGCTAGAAATGATGACAATAAAATGAAACCCTAGAAAACCATTAAAAAAAGGGAGAGAAATGTACCAATAAGAACAGATTTAATGGACTAGTTGAAAGAGAATCCAAATGGCACCAAGAAGTCCCTGAAAATCTATCTCTCTGATTCTTCCTCTTCTTCTTCTTCTTCTTCTTAAAAGGAGTTCCTCTCCTCTTCTTTCCAATTACTACTATTGACATTATCTTCTCTATCATCAGCACATCGCCTTTATTGGGCCTGCACCACGACAGAGGACCATGCGCTATCGTTTTTTACTTGCTTATTTTACCACCTTGTTACTTTTTTTTGTTTGTTTTTAGTGAACAAATTAAGAAAATATATTTTTACCATGAAACTAGAAAATAGCAAAGAAGAGGTAAAACGTAGAGAAAAAGAGAAGGAGAAGGAGAAGGAGAAGAGAGAAATTTTACTAAATATGTATAAAATACAAGAGTTTAAGTCTCTATTGATATAAATAGGAAACTTGATGTCCAAGTATATAGAAAGCATTTTAGTCAATAAACTTAGATTTGTAATAAATTTAATTTACAAAATGGAATCAACGAGATTTTTTACCTTTATAATCCGAAACTACTACTAGTAACCCAACCTGGGTTACCATCAAATAAATGATGGATATTTTGAAGAAATTTATTTTGTACTGGGTATTCTGGTTAAAGTTCTAAGGGATCAAAATTTACCGGCTTTTAAATTGGTAAATTTAGTTGCCAATAATAACAATCTCGGAAATTTAAACTGGAAGAGTCCAAACTTGATGAATTTATTTTAAACAATATAATCTGTAAACATCTCTGGGAACACCAACTCGATGCATGGTAGTTATATGGTTCTGCATGAGGCTATTCTTAGCTCCGCAATTCTAAATTTTGTAATTGAGTAACTGTTTTGGCAATTCCTTTTCTTTCGTATAAAAAAATACTTAAGATATCTTCCGACAAACACGAAATAATGGTTTATTAGAGAAGCATCCCTTTATGGGGTTGTTTGGTAACCATTATAATAATGAATTACGAGTCTATAATCCATTATGACGGATCATAATCTTTTTTGGTTGTATAATAATTAATTATCTTAAATAGAATTGAAAAAATCTATTATTTTCATAAATAAAAAAAACTTGTTTCTAAAATTTATAATAATCGATTTTTTTTCATAAAACCCCATTTGTCGTACAACATAAAGTATTTCCCTTATTTAAGAAACCTAGCTCTTGCTCTTTTGTTAAATAGATCATCTTATTTGGATCCTGATAAGTGCATCATTTACATATTTTGAGTATCATTTTCTTATACTTATTTGCTAGATTTTATGTGAATTACCTTGTATTTATTATTACTTTTGTATATTTTATCTTTTGTAGGTTATTTCTCTAAAAGAAGTGAAAATAGAGTGTTACAAGGGAGAATTACCAAAGCCCCAACTATACTCGGTCAAATCAAGGATTTATGCCCATCATCTTGAAGATGACGAAATTACAAAGCCAGCTGCGAAAGAATGGAGTCATTATAATTTCGTATGAGAAAGTTATGGGCGAAAAGAGTTTTTACTCGGAAAACGTTAAAGGCACCTACTCTGTTACTAAGGAGCTATCCAGTTCTGAATGGTGTTAACAGTACCAACTGTAATGTTAAGGGCACCTCACCTTCTTTATCGTGTTTACTAACAGGGGGAAATTAGTGAGGGCTCGAGAGATTAATGGTGATGAACTCGTCAAGAAAATGGCAGATGATGGATTTTGGTTACGTCTCGAGTAGTTAATGAAGAGAATTGCAGAGACGTGATGGTTCGGGTTTTGCTTTGATTTTCATGTCTAGGTGAAGAGTTATTGGCAGTGACGAGAAAGGTTATGGTGGAGTTGTGGTGTCGTTTTGCTGGCAATTGACGGTGGTAATTCTGGTTGACTGAAACCGAAAAATAAGATGGTGAGCTGAGATCGAGAGAGTATGTGGTTTATGGCTTGTTGCCATTAGGGATGTTGATGGTAATAATGATGAAAGATTGTTGATGTCATTAATGGTTGAGCTCGACCTGTGATGGTTAATGGATTATGATGAGTTGATGGTTTGGGAGCTGTTAATGTCTCGGGTATATGAATTGGTTGATTGATATTGGTGCTGGCAGTTGGAAATAATGAAGTCGATGTCTATGATGGAGTTTCTTTCGAGTTTGAATCTGTGATGGAGAGTTTGAGTTAAAATAGAAAACAGAGGTTGAGGAAGAATAGGAAACTTAGTTTCCTTTTGTGCGAGAAAATATGGGAGTTGAATTCTCTAAACTCATATAAAAAAGATTTGCTAGATGGGTTGAGACCATCGAGAACCTGGGAGAAAAGTAAAAAAGTTTGGAGGAAAACTATTTCTCGATGGCTAAGCCATCGAGAATGTTGAACGTGAAATTTCCGAGGGAAAAAAAACTTGTGCGTTCAAGCTGGATTTGGGATGGACCTGTTCTTTATGCGGAGCCCATTTGTTATTTAGCTCAATTTGACGTGTTTTTGGCTATTTTGAGAGTAAGGCTACCTATTTTGATCTGGATTCGAACATGGGTACTTTTATTTTTGGGATACCTATTTAAGGAACAATTCATATTTTTTGAGATATCTTTTTATCATAAGTTTTACACACAAGAGGAGAAAGGAAGGAACTTTGGAGTTGAAGATTTTTCTACAACCTAGGGTTTGATTTTTTTTTCTTCGTTATTATTTTTTTTATTATTTTAAGAAATCCATTATGAGCTAATTTATTCTCATTGGTTAGAGATGTAGTCCGAAGTCCAGAACATGATTATTAATTAAAATATTCATTCTTAGTATTTATAAAATCTTTAATATCGTTTATGTTCTACTAATTATAACACCATGTATGATTGAATTATTGCTTGTTTAAGTTGTAAATTAAATAATCACAAATTCATATCTATAGCTAAACTAGGGGTTGAGATCCGGAATTATCAAATGACCCTTGTTACAAGTAGCATAATATAATTTCTAACGACTGGATGTTACCATGAGACTATGTGTAGAAGCGTGACCTAGGTTAAATCCGAGTGGCTCTTGCGCCGAATTGCTTAGAATAACCTCAACTCATAAATACAATTTTTTTCATTGGGTTAAATTTGAGTGGCTCTTGCGCCAAGTTATCTAGCGAAAGGGATTCAAAGAGTGTCTCTTGCACCTTTGATGAATACAAGAGTTTTGCCGGAGTAGACCTGTGATAGGATGTTTTAGGGTAATTGATATTAAGGAAAGTTGATTATTGAGCCTGATTTAGTTGATAACATGTTTGATGACGGAAGATAAACTCTCTAACCAATATTCTCATACATTATTTACAATCTTAAATTTTTTCTGCTATTAATTTAGTTTAATTTATTTACAATCACCTTAAATTCCCCAAGTTACTTAAGTTTTCAAATACCAATGACAACCCATATCTCCATGTGGATCGAACTTGTCTTATTACTATACTCTTATTTATAATTGTGAATTGAAAAGACTTGAAATAATTTTTTTTGGCTGACAACCGACCAGACCTGATGCAGATCGGAAGCGTGTAAAGATGATAATAATCGCAGCGGAATAGAATTATTGAAAAGTAATCGATAGAATATGTAGAAATCGGTAGAAATTAGTTGATCTTCTAAGAGATATCCTAAAATATAAGGGGTTATTTAGATTTCGTTAATTAACTACGAATAACGACTATAGATATGAGATTAGTATTCAGACTTCGGGGTAAACTCAACTATGAATAGAAATCAAAATCAATAAACTCAACAAGTTTAATGTCAATAAACTCCTCTAATTTTTCGTTTTTGGAGCTCCTTATATAGATAACTCCTACTAAACAAAACCTATAAACTTGTTTTCCAAGACATCTACTACCTTTAGACAACTTTCCTAATTTATTAAAACTCTTGAAATAAACTTTTAGACTCTTCTAAAATTACTCTAAATAATAAATCCGAAAATTAATTATTTTTCTACTAAAATAACATTAATAAAATATAAATAATAATAATAAAATAATATATTTATTTTTTATAAATTTTCCTCTATCAAGACCCTATTCACAAATTTGCTTGATATGACTATGTTGTTTCATTGTTCACCCATATACTAGAGTTAATTGAATAGAAACTCCCGGTCTTTATGTTGTGCAAGTAAGGGCTACAATTCTTCTCTTTATTTATTTAGAAGCCTTATATAGGGGCTTCCCATTCCAATAGAGGGGCTTCCCATGGTTGAAGGCTAACCCAAATTTTGGATATGGAATATTGATGTGATTTTATATAGTGGTAAAAAGAGGTTCTATTCTCGAAC
>JAJJMC010019295.1:2161501-2196948 GCA_023531435.1 Papaver californicum
CTAGAAATTAAGGTGTAATTTAGACACTAAAATGTGTCTATCAAATATCCTATACCAATAGTAAATGTCCATATTACCCTTGTATTCATAAAAAGTCTAATTTTCCCTCTTCAATTCATTAAAAACTAACCGTAGAAATTCTTCTCCGTCAATCGGTTTCTATTCCTTCTCCATTAAAATTCATCGTCTTCGATTAATCGTCGATTCGAAAATTTATAATCTCCAATCAAACGAAGAAAACCTAACTCATCAAGATGACAAACTCTATTAAAGGTATAGAAGGTAGCAGTGATTTGAATCCAAAACAATCAAACGAAGAAAACCCAACTCATCAAGAAATTGAAGAAGAAATCGGTGCTAAAGGCGATCAAGCTCCCCAACCACAACCAATGGTGTATATGAGGTATCATTCTACAAGAACCCATGCTATTTTTCTCCATTTTATGATTGTAATGTGTTAGAACGATTGATTTCAAGTCCAAAAATTAGGCTTCCAGAATTATTTACGGTTGGGTTCGATTGGAATCCCAACCGTAAATATATGTTCTCAAGAACTTACGGTTGGGAACTCAACCGTAACTGGTTTCTTTTAAATTTTACGTTCAGGTTATTTAAATACCCAACCGTAAATCAGAAGGAAGGAGATGAAGATGATATTTTACGGTTGGGTTCGATTCTGCAACAACCGTAAACTATTTTGCACTCAAAGAAAAATTTGTACTTACGGTTAGGTTCGATTCTAATTGCCAACCGTAAATTATCCTGGATAGTTCAAATTTTTTATTTTGAAGATTATTTACGGTTGGTTTCGATTGTCAATTCCCAACCGTAGATTCTCCTGGTTAGTTCAATTTTTTTCTTGATGATTATTTACGGTTGGGTCGGATTGTCAATTCCCAACCATAATTCTCCTACGTAGCTGAACTTCTTTTTGTTGATTCTTTACGGTTGGGTTCGATATGTGTAACCCAACCATAAAGAATTCTGAATTTTTAAATTTTTGATTGATTGTTTGTGTTGGTTCTTACCATTGACGGCGCAACAAGAGTAAGTATGTCAATTAATAAGTCCTTCATCAAAAATAGTTTTCAAACATACAAACTTACCATTGATTTTTTTTTCTTCAGTGGGTCATGGCTCTCGACATATATGAAACTATCCATGACAAAACGTTTACGCATGAGGATTGCTATCGTATTTTGGAAGAAAGTACCTATCATGATTTCATCCTATATTCTTAAGTGTTTAAGTGTAATCATCTAATTATCTATTTTATTTCATTTCCTTTAGTTCTTCCTTTAATGTAAATAAATAAGGTCTTTGCCTACTCTTCTATTTCATTAGTGTATGCCTTTAATTTAATCATAATTCTCAGAGTTGTAAAAAACAATACCCCAGGTTCATTTACGGATGGGACGTAAGTCCATACCCAACCGTAGACCATCCAAAATATTAAAGAAGGACTGTTTTACGGTTGGGTTTTTGAATCAAAACTCAACCGTAAATATTCATGAACCCTCAAAAATAGTATTCTAGTGTTTGCGTTTTTTTGGGTTTTTGTTTGTTTGAATGACCCTATTTACTTTAAAAACATAGTAAAATTGAATGAATAAGTTTAAAAATTCGATTTTTAAACCCAAATTTGGAGTGAAAGGAAATACAAAAAATAAGGGTCCAGGAACATTTACGGTTGGATTGGGACTCAAAAACCCAACCGTAAAACTGTAGGAAAAAAAATAACAGGTTTACGGTTAGGTCGGAGTTATCCACATATTGGCATGCTCATCCAATACTCATTTAAAAAATTCTTGTTGCCTATTAAACGCCTTTCGAATGCAATGAACTTCTCGGTTAACAACGACTTTTCTTCTCCCGGTTCACTCATCATTGACTTGTATAAATCCGGGTAAGAACGTAGTTCAACCGCGGACCTATGCCTTACATAAGTGCATTCATCCCAACCCAACTTTTTTTCTCCGCTAAATGGTCCAACTTGTTCGATGAATACATGGTAACCACAATTACCATCACCGGCAACATTGTCGGTGACGGTTACAAACTATCACACACATAATTAACTTCCCATGTTCTCTAGCCCATTGCTTTGCATCATCTTTTTTTCCCATGTCTACATGGTCCAAGACACAAAGTTAGAAAAAAAAAAGACTTAGTAATATTGTCCAAAGGAATTAACAACTTATCTATAACCTACCAAGTCGTTCAAATAGTGATCCGTAGTACCTCTAGTTAGAACATCATTTGGAGGAGGATGAGCATACATTGGGTGAGGTACAATCTCGAGCTCAACAAAAAATATCAAGGCATTAGGCAACAAAACACTAGAAAGTATAACTTTACGGTTAGGTTATGAGCATCGGACCCAACCGTAGGGGAGATTACGGTTGGGTTGTGCCTTCGAATGTAACCGTAAAAATAAAAGAAAAGATACATAATTAACTATGGTTCGGAATCAAAAATCGAACCCAACCGTAACTAGTGCAACAAATACCCATGCAATAATGCGTTACGGTTGAGTCCTATGCTAAAACCCAAATGTAAAACTGTTACGATTGATTGTTCTGCCATGAAAATACAGTTACGGTTAGATTAGGATGAACACCTAACCGTAATTGTTAGTTACGGTTGGGTACGATGTTGAAAACCCAACCGTAAAACTGTTACGATTTGGTTTTTCGCCATGAAAGTACGGTTACGGTTTCGTTAGGATGAACACTTAACCGTAAACGTTGTCTACGGTTTGGTTCGACAAGAAAACCCAACCGTAATGTTCCCTGAATCACAAAAAAAATCATACTTTTTTACGTAATTTCATCAAATTTGAGCCATAAAAAGACCAAGAGTTTAGGTCAGAGATATACCTGACTACTTTGGTTGAGTGAATCAAAATCTAGGGTTTTTAAAAAAGCTAAAAGAAATTCTCTTTCATTTCTTCTACATTTTCTTCCCACCAAACCAAAAAGAAAAAGAAATTGATTTGATTTGATTAAGTATAAGATTATTTTAGATTAATTATTATTAGCCTAATCTATTTACTAAGTAGTGTTACTAATATTAACTAAACAAGGGTAGTTTAACAATTATGAAAATATAATGGATAAGGGGATTTTGAAATTCATACCTAATGTCTCTATTTTGTCTTTATATGAGAAGCCCCTCTATTCGAATGGGAATCCCTATATGAAACTTCTTTATTTAACTTTCTACTGAAAACCCAATATTGCAAGATTTGTTAAAATTGATTCATTTTATGACCCCCTTGTTTGTTAACCCTCGTCACAAATTTCTTTACCTTCAAACTTCTAGCTCTTTGTTTCTATCTCGATTTAGACATCACTTAGAGGGTGTTTGTTTTTTGCATTATATAGTGATTTTCACTTTAAATATCTTTAAAATGATGGGACCCAAAAAAAATGGGGTGTTTGTTTTTGACTATATAGTGATTATCACTTCAAGTGGTGGTGATTTGAAGTGCAAAATATAAAGTAGCAAAAAGCTACTTCAATTTTACCACTTCAAATATTTATCACTTACTACCCATTTTATCCTTTAACAACTATTACTATTCCAAACTCTATCCCCAATCTCTCACAAACCTAAAAATCTAAACTCTCACCATTCTCACATCTAAACTCCCACCACTTCTGCCACCACCGCTTCTACTGGTGGTTACTATACATGATTTAGGTATGTCTTTCTTTCACTTCTTCTCTTGTAACGTCCGTTTTACAGAATAGTGAAGCTCCATATTTCTTTACAGTGATTTTTTTTCCTTCAAAAAATACTTTTGATTCCATGAAGCAATTTACACCATTTTCTTCTGGAAGATTTGTACCGTTCTTATATTCTTTTTCAAATAATGAGATTCTTTTACTTCTTCTAACCTAGTTCGTCAGATAAGTTAACAACACGATTGGGATTTCGTTTAATTGCAGATTAAAATTATTGTTAGGGTTCCTGTAGATTAATATTGTTAGCGTTTCTCATTATACTTCTTCTTCTGCCCTAATCGTATGATTCAGATCCTTTACTATTCTTCTGCCTTTGTAATTGATGTTTTCCCAAATTTCTATTTTCAGGTTAAGGAAACAGTTGGTACGATATAAGGATTAATTTGCTCAATCGTGCTCATGCTCGATTACGGAACGTGATCGAAAGGACTTTTGGTGTATTGAAGAATAGATTTAAAATATTCGAAAGAATGTCGTCTTATAGCTTGCGTACTCAGACACATATAGTAATTGCATGTATGACGGTTCATAACTATCTTCGTCGGTATTCTCTTAATGATGAGTTGTTTTCGCAATATGAAGATGGTGATTTTTTGGTTAACAACAACGAAGATACGATGCTTCCTTCCGAAACATTTAGGCCTCAAGATCAATTTGCAATGGTCCAGCTTCGTGAGGAAATTGCCAACAAACTAGTTACTCTTAACAACAATTAAGGTTCTTGTGTTTATGTTTGTCGTGAATTTAAACTTTTGTTTGGTAGTTTTGGATTTGTTGACATTATTATGTTTTTCTCATGAGGAATGATGATGAATTTTATCATTAAAATGGAAGAAACATATTTAAGGGTAAAATAGACAGTTGTAACATAAAAAGCACTTTAAAGTGAAAAAACAAACTCATAATAACATTTAAAAGCACTTTAAAGTGCCTAGAAAAAAAACACATAGCACTACAAAATAGCATTTAAAAGTACAAGCACTTTAAAGTGTTTTTCACTTTAAAATGCTAATCACTATATATTGAAAAAAAAACACCACCTTACTTATACAATCAGAAACAAAAACTTCACTTTTTTCTCTCTTTTTCACCAACAACGAGACTTTCATTATATTATATCAATCCTTTTCTTCTTTCTTTAGATAGATCTCTATATCTCTCTTTGGATAATGGTGAACAACTACAATACTAAACACCACTTTATCAAACTAAAGTAACAAGATTATTTCACCAACAACATCTTTTTTAAATGGACTTCAGAATTACATTAAGATCCATGTTGTACGGGGTTAAGCCATATACAACTGCATATTGAAATTCAAAACCACACATATTTTCCTAGTAAGTCCTAAAAAAGATCTAAGGTAAAATACATCACACCAAACTAATGCCTACTTGATTGAACAAGAGCTAATGCCACTTGATTGAACACGTATAAAATAAAAAGTAAAAAATGAAAGCACATTGCACAACAATAAAAATTAATATTTGTATCACCAAACGTCGTTGAGAAGGCATCACCAGGTGGTACTCGGTTGATCCACTGGAACCCATCTTCTAGGAGGTCAAAGTTGAACTTGGCCTCTCTCACCAACGTAATAGTTTTTCATCAACTTACACTGATATTCACTAGTGGAACTTCTTTTATCTTTTCCACCACCACCATAATTCTTTTAATCTTTCTTTATTAGTAGACATGTAAAATAAAAAACATTTCATACTTCATAAGTTAGCTAAGAAAGCAGAGAAAGTGAGTGAGTCGAGAAAAAAAAAGAATACTAATTCTATAAAACATGGAGAGTGAGTAAGCAGAGAAAGAAAAAAAAAGAAAGAAATCATAGTGTTGTTTTTATAGAACACAAACTCTCACATGATATTCTTCCGAGCTTATAATTTTCATTGTTTGGTGAAGAAAACAACAAAAGCTTCTAAGTCACATTAAGTATTTATTTCCCCATGAATTTCCTTTGTGTTGTTTTACTTCAGCATGGCAGTATGTATCCATATTGAAATTTTTCTAAAGAAGAAAGGCAGTTGGAAGTCGAAAATGCTCTACAACCTTATAATAAAATGCTTTACCTAACATTCTGACACTAAATTTACTGTTCAACCAGAATATTATGACAATTCCAAAAAAATTTTAAAAAAAAAACGAATTGTATCAAGAAATCGACGATGTATTGGGGCAAGTTTTATAGTGTGAAAATCTCTTGTTTACAAGATAAAACAAAACTTCCAACTTCCAAGGACCAAAAATAAACGGCACGAGTTATAATACTTTTTCAATGTATCTATTTATTATTTAAAATATTGAAAAAATTATGTAAAAAGAAAAACATAACAAAATCTAAGTAATTGAAATATGTCTGCTTGAACTAAATAATGTTACATTCATGATATGCATTAACATAACTTAATCAGTGAATTTTTTTTATCAGCACACACATATAATATAAAATTGTGATAATTTTTATATTTCTTTGAACTAAATCTAAATTCTTTAATTTTTTCTATATATTTGGTTAAGCCGGAAGCAAAAATTGTAATTTTTATGGTGTAAAATTAGAGCAAGAAAAGACAAATATTAAGTTTCATTTCCAATTGAGGAAAAGAAATAACTTCAGTTGTCCCTTAAAAATACAAGGGTAAAATATGTCACACATAACTAATGAATAGCAATAACGAAAATGTCTGATAAGGTATCCCTGTTATCTTAATGCATTTATTACATAACTTAATTATAAAAAAAGATTTTTGTGTACAAAAACACATTTGATATAAAATGTGATATTTCTTTGAACTAAATATAAAGTTTTCAATTTTTTTTCTGTATGTTTGGTTATGCCGGAAGCACAAACTATTATTCTTGTTATGTGAAATATTAACTATAACAAGAAAGACAAACATTAAGTTTTATTTCCATTTTTATATGCATACAAACATATTTATAACACGTTTGGTTTGAGTAATTGGGAGTCCAAGAATTGGATTCCAATGAAATAGGCTAAATTCTCCAACCAAACGGTCTTAATCGGTCTAAGAATAATTAGATATGGAATCCATTTTTGGGCTCCCAATTCCCTTAAATTCATTATTTTCTATTCCATTCGTAAAGAGTGGAATGTAATCCAATTCCGAGAAAAAATACGGGAAATAATAGAATCTTGAATTGAACAAAATAGATTGACGAAGAACAAGATCAAGAACATGAGTTCTTCTCTTCCGTTGTTAGAGAGAAAGATTCAGATTTCTTATTGAAAATGAATGTAAACTTAACCTTACACACACACAGACTTTCTCTTTATATCAGTTACAAAAGTAACTGACTAACGTACACTTGACAACTATTAATTGCTGCTATCTTACACAGTCTGATAGGTAAGGTATGCTAACATACACATAACATAATACACTATTAACTAACGTGCACAGAGTGTAAGTGATGCAGCGGATAATAATGATAAGAAAGAAAAGAAAGGTTTTGTTCAGACTTCAAATATTCCTAGGAATATCGACTATGAACAACGATAATTATTTAGACTTCGGTTTCCCGACTATAAACCATAATCGATTAAACTTAAACAAGTTTAAGAAAATAATTCTTATTAATCAAATTGAACTGTATAAAATAATACATAGAGGACTCTATTTATAGACTTGGGGAAAAATCCTAACTTGCTGGTCAAGAAAGGATGAAAAAACCCCTAAACCGACTCAAACCCTAATTTGCTATTTTTGGAAAATTTTGGTCGACCTAAAATACTGAACGTACTCATAAAATAAAACTATTTGCCGCAAACGGCGACCCAAACGGATTCCTAACGAAGTAGTTATTAAGAAAACAAAAACTTTCCTAAAATAGCAAAAACGCCTGTTTGAAGCCCTAAACGATGGAATTTGGCTAAAATCTGAAGACCATCATGTCACGATCGTTGGTCCGTTTCCAATCAAATTGGAGCCTTTGTGAGCTAAATTATGACACTCAGGTCTTTAGCCTCCATATAGGTTATAGCCTGCTCATCGGCATCAGTAAGTCAGGTGTAACTCTAAGCTATACATAGTGTAAGTCAGGTGTAACTCTAATCTATACACTATTAGCCCCCCTCAAACTGAAGGAGTCAGGCAGAGACTGAACACTCAGTTTGGAACGCAACAGAGCAAACCTTGGACCTGAGAAGCCTTTGGTAAATACATCAGCAGCTTGATCAAGAGTAGATACATAAGACAACCTCAGAGAATCAGATTGAACAAGTTCCTTGACAAAGTTGTAATCCACAGATAAATGTTTCATCTTTGTATGAAACACTGGATTTGTTGAATATGAAATTGCACTAATGTTGTCACAAAGAATTGTAGGAGCATATGGCAGATAAATGTGCATCTCAACTAAGAGTTTTGTTATCCATATTACCTCAGCAGCAGTGTTTGCTATACTGTGAAATTCAGCTTCAGTGGATGATCTGGCAACTGTAGTCTGCCTTTTCCTAGACGAAGAAACAGGATTTGAGCCAAGAAAGATGCAATAACCTCCAGTACTTCTTCTAGAAACAGGGTCACCTGCCCAATCTACATCACTAAAACCATTCACAGTGGTGAAACTCTTTTTAAAATAGATGCCAAAATCAATGGTACCTTTAATGTATCTTAAAATCCTCTTAGCCGCAACCAAGTGAGAAGTATTTAGGTTTTGCATATGTTGACAAACCTGATTCACTGCATATAAATTTCTGGTCTGGTCCATATCAGATATTGTAAAGCACCCACTAAGGATCTGTACACAGTGGGATCAAGTAATGACTCACCAGTAAGACAATGCAGCTTGAAATTTACAGGAATTGGGTAGGAGCAAGGCTTAGCTCCACTCATAGCATGTTTCTCCATCAAATCAAGAGCATATTTAGTATGTGACAGAAATATACCAGTAGAGTTTCTTTTTACCTCCAGTCCAAGAAAATAGTGCAAAGATCCCAAATCCTTTACAAGAAAATGACTTTGAAGTTGTAGGATGAAGGAAGTGCAGAAAGAAGAAGAACTTCCAGTTATTAATATGTCATCCACATATACCAGAATGTAAGTAATTATGGAACCCAACTTCTGAATGAATAGAGAGGCATCAGCTGAGGATAAGGTAAAACCATATGAAAGTAAGACATGTTGGAACTTGGCATACCAAGCTCTTTGAGCCTGTTTTAAGCCATATAATGACTTATTTTTCTTACACACGTGAGTAGGATAGTCTGGATCAATAAAACCAGGAGGCTGAGACATATAGATGTCTTCTGAAATATCCCCACGAAGAAAAGCATTGCTAACATCAAGCTGGGTAATGGACCAATTAGAATGTACTGCAATAGAAAGAAGAATTCTGATTGTGGTAGGCTTAGCAACATGACTAAATGTCTCAGAATAGTCTAACCCTTCCTGCTGATGAAAACCTTGGCAACTAGTCTTGCTTTATACCTATCTATAGTTCCATCTGGTTTATATTTAAGTCTGAAGACCCATTTACAACCAACAAGATTCATAGAGGGATCAAATGGTACCTTGGACCAAGTGTAAGCATTTTGCAAAGCATTATACTCATCCACCAGTGCTTGTCTCCACTTTTGGTGTTTGCTGGCTTGACTAAAACAAGTGGGAGTATGGGGTGGAACCTGAGCAATCATAGCAGAAGACAAGGAGTGCTTAGTAGAATAAACTTTGGGTTTGTAAATGCCAGAATTACCTCTTGTGTGCATAGAATGAGTATTAGAAGTATTAGAAGAGTTCATAGGAGTGTCAGATGAAGCATCATGAGTAGTTGAAGTAGTAGCATGTGCAATAGAAGTATGCACAGGTACATATGAAGATTGAGTAGCTCCAGAATAAATAATAGAATCCTTAGCAATATGCTGCATTGTAGGTGTAGATTTCTTCATAGGAAATTCAGATTCTTGAAAGGTAACATGCCTAGATACATAGACTCTGCCAGTAATTGGATCTAAACATTTTTAGCCTTTTTGAGAAGGACAATAACCAATGAATATACAAGATTTACTTCTGGGTGCTAATTTCTGTGTTGCATAGGGACTTAGCCAAGGAAAACACAATGAACAAAAAACTCTTAAGAAAGTATAATCAGGTGGATGATGAAAAAGTACCTCAAATGGTGATTGATAGCCAATGGATTTAGTAGGCAACCTGTTGATTGTATAGTTGGCACTGGTAAATGCATCCACCCAAAATGCATCACTAAGACCAGATTGAATTAAAAGAGTTCTGCCAATGTCAACCAGGTGTCTGTGCTTGGACTCTGCCACACCATTTTGTTCAGGTATGTGGGGATAAGAAAGTTCATGTTTGATGCCATGTAAAGCTAGATAAGAAGTTAATTGATGATGTAAAAACTCACCTCCACCATCAGTTCTTATTTTCTTAATACAGAATTGCAATTGTTTTTCTATGTATACTTTGAACTCATAGAAAACCTTCTTGAAGTCAGATTTATCAAACAATGGGTAAATCCAGCAAAACTTTGAGAATTCATCTATTATAACAACATAATACATGTAACCAGAAATTGAGATCACAGGACTAGGACCCCATAGGTTCATATGCAGTAAATCCAAAGGTGTTATACTAGTAGTTTTTGACATCTGAAAAGGCAACTTATGAGTTCTGCCTAATAGACAATCAGAACAAAATACAGGACTTTTAACAACATATGATAGGAACAGTTATTTTGAGACACATTGCAGTGTTTTGAATGAGGGATGTGCCAGCCTTCTGTGCTACACTTCAGGAGATATGGATGTTGTGATAGCAGAATAAACTTTGTAGGGAGATTGATGCAGAAGATGGATAGGATAAAGACCATTACTGTGAGGGCCTTGTAAAAGAATTTTCCCAGTTAACAAGTCCTTCACATAGAAGCCAACAGAAGTAAAAGTTATGGAACAATTTTTATCTGAAGTGAACTTGTGCATATAAAGTAAATTTTGAGCAGCACTTGGGACTAAAAGAACATTGTTCAAGTTAAAAATGTGTTGTGTGTTGATTTTAAAGAATAACCAGAGTGAGTGATTGACATACCTTCTCCATTTGCAGTATTTATTTTATAAATTCCTTCATAAGTAGATGAATGTTGCAATTCAGACTTACTGGGAGTGATATAATTGGTAGCACCACTATCAGCATACCAAGGATTCTCCCCCATAATGTTTGCAGATGCCAACATAGCAGACAGATGAGTTGGAGTGTTGTCATTGTGGTAGGTGAAGTTGAGTCTATTTTTACATGCTAAAGCACTGTGACCAACTTTGCCATAAATTTGACAGATTAAAGTGAATGAAGCAGATTGTTGAGTATCAATTATGGATTTTGGAGCATATCTAAGTCCTCTACCTGATGTGAATGAATTTCTTGTACCAAAGTGTGAGTTTCCAGATCTTGTTCCATTGTTAGTAAATATAGTATTTCCTCTACCATATGATTGTGAAGGACCACTGAATCTTGAATTAGAATTTCTAAATTTAGGTCTTGATGAATGAAATGGTGCAGCAAAAGCTTGATGTGTAGAATGTGTGAGTTGATCTGTATGTCTCTGACTAATAACTACTTCTTCACTTAGAAGATTATTGTGAAGTTCAATACAAGAAATAGGTGGGTATCTATGTCTCATTGAAGTAGCAAAAGGAATATAGTCAGAATTTAAAGCAGATAAGGTTACTACCACTAGTTCTTTATCAGAAACATGTTCTCAAGCAGCTGCAAGTTGATCTGAAAAAGATTTTATTTCATCAATTACAAGAGAAATGGATTTGTTACCTTGCTTGACTGCTAAGACTTTTGTGCGTAATTGAATTGAGTGATTTGAAGAAGAGCGAGAAAATCTTTCTTCTATGTTAGTCCAGAGATAGTGTGAAGTTGGTGCAGTAGCAAAATATATAATCAATGAATCTGAGATAGTGCTATTGATCCACAAAATAATTGTGGAATCCTCATCAATCCAGTCTAAGTAAAATGGATTTTCTACTCCATTAATTTGATTTCTTGGATTGGTATATTGATCTAGACAAGGGTAAGATCCATCCATATATTTCATAATCTTGAATTTTTTTATAACAGGAAGCATGAGGTTTTTCCAAGTGAGAAAATTATCTTCTTTAAGCTTGAGAGAAATAAGATTTGTCAGTTGATTTAAAGAAACTTTTGCTATAAAATTTGAAGTTGGATTCTCCATTGTAGACAAGAATTCACGAATCATATAAGAGAGAAAGAGTGGATTTGATCCAGAATGAAAGAAAAAATTGGAACTAGGAATTCAGGAAATAAGGAGCCTATTGCTCTGATACCATGATAGAATCTTGAATTGAACAAAACAGATTGACGAAGAACAAGATCAAGAACATGAGTTCTTCTCTTCTGTTGGTAGAGAGAAAGATTCAGATTTTTATTGAAAATGAATGTAAACTTAACCTTACACACACACAGACTTTTTCTTTATATCAGATACAAAAATAACTGACTAACGTACACTTGACAGCTATTAATTGCTGCTATCTTACACAGTCTGACATGTAAGGTATGTTAACGTACACATAACATAGTACAATATTAACTAACGTGCACAGAGTGTAAGTCAGGTGTAACTCTAAGCTATACATTTGTGTAAGTCAGGTGTAACTCTAAGTTATACACTATTAGGAAAAACATGGAAATAGATGTAAAATAACGAAGTTGTCCTTTTCGATCAAAAGGGTAGATCGAAGCTCATTTCCATTTTCACTTTCTATTCGACTGGGAGAAGAGACCCTGATGAGAGATGGAGATCGGATAGAAATCTAACTTAGAAGTTTATTTTCAACTCTCGGAAGAAATGGATGACATTGTAGAGAATTGTGGAATATATATAATCTCACGTATAAAAAACCCTAACCCTATTGTTACTTTTTTTTTGTTCTAAATCTTAATTCGTATGATCATTTTTTTTATATATCTTACAATTGTTGTGTTTGTTTAGTCGATCAATGGTTTTATAGCATGGGTATGTATGTGATTTCAATTTTATGGTGTTTTGATTTTAGGGTTTGAGTTTTTTATTTTGATTTTAGTTTTTGTTTCAACTGAAAATGAAAATTTGATATTGTTTGCAGCTTTTATTTCATGATCTTGTTATTTCTTTATTACTTTTTGTTTTTACCCCTTTTGTTTTCTTTCATGTGTAGTTTTTCCTTAATTTGATTATGAATTATAAAGATGTGTAGAAAGTACAACTAGCAAAGGAAATAAGACATTTCACTTTTTGCCCCTTTGATGTTGCCATGGTTTGATTAAAAAATATTCGATGAAAAAGTCTGCTTTGAGGTATACACAGTTTTTTTTTTTTTGGTTTCTTTCTTTGTTGAGGTTTCGTTTTTTTTGTTGTTGTATATGTTTTGAAACTACAAGTGATTAATCTTTTTTTTTGGTTATATATGTAATATCACTACTGCGCCTCACGACCGATTGGTTCGTATAGTAATAAAGATGAATTATAAAATCATTTTACTTATGAACTAATTGATTCACAGTTGTTTTCACTTAATTATGTAGTGGGGAGAATCATCCAGTCTTGTTCACAAACAAGATGGAAGTATAAAGAAGTCATTTTCTCTGCATGCTTTTCACAAGCAGAGATTATCTATTAATTTTTTTTATGAGTGAAGTTGTTAATGAACTACTTAGACTTTCACGTATAAAGTTCATTGTCAATCTTAGACGGTTATTATTTGCATTCAAGCATGACTTGGGAATCTTGAAAAAAATTGATGCAACTATATATCCTCGTGTGGATAAGTTTATCTCTCTGGTAGTGGTCAACAAAATCTTGCTATGTTTTTTTTACAATAGTGAGGGTAGAATGGGAAACTATGGACAAATTGAGAGATGATATAAGTGGGGGAATAGGACTAGTGCCAGACTGGACAGCTTGGAATGTTTTATTGACTTAAAAGTGCTCATGTTTTGTACAATTGGGACTTGCATTTTCTCTTTTTGGTGTTAGATGGGAAATTAAAAACACATGTCATAATTGCACAACATGTGATATGATGGAGTAATTTAATGCGAGCTACCTAGATTGGCAAGAGACTTATGTGAGTTGGAGACTTATGTATAAACTAATTTAATTTGAATTATCAGATAATTTCTTAAGTTATACTTATAAATTATAATAAGACTAGTAGTTAAACATTTAACTAAAAACTTACTGATTCATCAACTGGATTTGTACAAATTTGGACACTGAAATAGGGTTTTTATGTTGTTTTATGGTCAATTAATATCCATTTTCAGCTGCCTGACTTGGGTTTCAGTACAGACTATAGACTTTATAGGAGTATTTCACTATTCAGGCTCATTTTTGAAATTTCTTGTATTGTCAAGCCCAATCATGTTTTGGTGACCCATTCTGTCAGCTTTTGGTAATATAAGTTTTGTTTACTGACCTTTCGTCCTTGTTTATTTCTTTTAGGTACTCTGCTATCACCAACACCACCACCACCACCACTGTTCGATTTGGTGTTCAATTAGATCTTGTTATTTCGAGTCTTGATCGAAAATAGCTCTCGGTATGGTCTGGATTATGATGTTTATTCCATAATTTTTTTTTTCCTTTTAAACATTTGTATGTGACTGCTGATGAGTTATTATAAACCATTTCTGTCTTGGTAGTTACTTCAATTTTTATTTTGTTCAGCAATTAATATTGTCATACACGTTTGTTAGATAATAAATGCACCTACAATTTGTGTCGATCCATGTTTGATTATTCTGCACTGGTTTGCGGAATGTGATAGTTCAGGAAGTTACTAACATTAGAATTTAATTGAATTTTCTGAGTCTGATTAGTACGAGATCATGCTAAAGTAGTGATCACTTAAGTATTAGACATCATTTTTCATTCTGAAATTTATGAGGATACCAGTGAATTATTCATATAGGAAAAGGAAGTTGACTTCTGACTGCATAATATCAGAAGATTTAGATATCCGAAGAACCTTCACGGAATCTAGTTTATTCACATATACATGTATAACTTCCATGCAGAGTTGCTTTATATATCTTACATGGAGCATATTGTGGCTAGTCTGACTGTCTATATCAACACTATATATTCTACAATATATTCTTTTTGTTACTGGGAGCAGTAGTAATGCATGTGTTTTCATGCTGTGACAGCATATCAGTTTTGCTTACTGACCTTTCGTCCTTGTTTAAATAAACAATTATTCAAGGAGTTGAAAAAGATAGATGGCCTCACCGAAGACAATATGATAGTTGTCGCATCTATTATACTCGATTCATCTACAAAAACAAAGGTCTTTTTTGATATGGGGGAAGAAAAACAAGCCAACTATGTGAAGAATATGAATCTTAAATAGTGCACTTTATATGTGTGAGTGATAGTGGGAGGAAATGAAAAAGCAATTACAAACAATAGTTTTCAGTAGTTTTCAAATTATATACGATTTAAATTTTACAAGTTTTTGGTTAATTTTACTTATACATCAATAATTGTATCTTCGCATTAGCTCATAGTTTGCAACTGGAGTTGTATAAGGGATATTTTCTTTTAATTTTACTTATACAACAATAGCAATTACAAGTTAATTTTGAATTTTAACCTGGTTAGAGTAGGTATTAGAATTTCAAAGAGCAAAGGTGTTCAAGAGATATTATATATCTGGATTACCATATAATTCATTTCCCCAAACCAAATACTATTTTTTTGATTAAGGAATCCATTTCTTGGAATCCAATTCTAGGAATTAAATTACCCCATAGTCAAAAAACGTCCAATTCTTTAGTTTTAAAAATCTCGAACTAATAAAATTATGATATTTTTTTAAACTATATCTAAAGTCCTTAATTGTTTGAGGCAAAAATTGTTATTTTTGTTATGTGAAATATTGACTAGCGCAAGAAAGACAAACATTAAGTTTCATTTCCAAAAGGAAAAGAGATAATTTCAAAGGTACATAGCCTTCTTCTTTTTTCCTAATAATTCCTCAAAAATACAAGGATAAAATATATCACACCTAACTAAAAAAATAGGATAAAATACAATGAAACAATAGCTAATATTGACTCTGATTCAACTTGATTTTCGAACAAAACAAAGTAAAAACACTTGATTTTCTTATTCCTTTCAATTTCAATACCAAAATACTTGGTCACCTTCTCTTGGAATGCGGTTCTAAACTCATTTAAATGTTGATGGTTGTCTTCAACAACAGTTAAGGAAAAAAGTGAACTTGAAAAAGTCGCGTAACATACAAGACATGTGATCAAGTAATTACTGAACCGTGAAGACCTTTTTTCAAATCTCTTGATTGGATTTTCTAAGGTAGAATCTCTTACAAGAGAATGAACTTTTACCTTTGTTTTATGAATATATTCGATGTAATCCACAACCTTGATGATCAAAATATTTTTTCATTCAACTTTGATATGATTTTCAGGGTTACAATTTTCAAGAATTGCATAAACCCTTTTCTCAAATTCACCCAACTTTTGTAATATTTTTTCAATAGAAATTCCAACGGGTACCTCAGAAAACCCACAAACACCCCTAATCAGTAGTTCTTTCACTTGCTCTAATCTTAAAGTGAAATCTTTCATATTTAATTCCTTATTAATCCTTGTTTCATCTTCAAAAAATTTTAAGAAATCAGCCTAAACTAGTAAACCCCATCTGTATGTAGTTCTCTGTATAAAGATTTGAACGTTCTGCAAAGATTGAAACTTGATTATCATAAGATATACCAAAATTTACATCATCATGATCTTCCCCTTTGGTAGAATCTTCAAGCTCTTGATAATCTTCCATTGAATAATTCCAAAAGAAATTACAAATATTTCTAGGGTTTGAATGCGTTTTTGAATTTGTATATAGAATCAGTGATATGTTCTTAGGTTGATTGAATGATTTCTAAGGTTTTATTGGGTTTTTAAAGCTATATTATGATTGTTTTTCAAATTCATTTTTTTTTCGAACTTAGTTGTTCTTGGAGAGAACTAGTATGTATTCAAAATTGTCTGGATTTTGATTTTCCGAACGTTGTAATTCTGAAGAAAACTCGACAGACTAGTTTTTATATCACAGAAATATGTCAGTTAGCTGATCTAGGTGATATTTTTGTTGGACGCTGTAAGAGGGACTGATTTTCGCTTTTCGCTTTTCGTCGTGGTCTCTTAATTTGTTTTTCGTTTTTCGCTCGTAAATGACGGTTTATAACCTATTTACTTCAAAAAAACAAAAAAGGAAAAATGGAAAAATAATAAAAGAAAGACTGATTTTGTCTATTTACGGTACTAGAGTTTTCAATCTTTATTGACAAAAGTCAAAATAAATATTGGATATGAATTTAAGTTATCCTTTAACCATCATTCTATATTCAGCCATATTAATTTTCAGTCCGTGGGTTATAAACCCAAATATATCACTATCCAACAACAAAAAACCCAACAGAACAAAATGTTCACAAAACCCCATTTGAAATCAATTTTCTAAATTACCCTTCCTTAAACCACTCTCATTTATTTCTTCTCATTCAATTAATAACGACATTTTTCCCCTTCAACCACTTCCCCAATTTCACCAAATTCCGATAAATCAAAATCATCAGAACCAGCTCCTGAATCAATATCATCTTCATCTTCATCTATATCATCCTCATCGTCATCATCATCATCATCATCATCATCATCATCATCATCATCATCATTTGCATCACCACCAGTGAAAATCTGAATTTCTATTCTGAAGCTGTTGTTCATCATCATCAGTAGCTTTACACCCTTTCCCACCTCCTCATCCTACTATTAACTCAGATCTATCTATTCTATTCATTGTCTATTCTATTCTATAATAATTTCAACCTAACCTAAAATCGAAACAAAATCACTGAACAAAATCAAAAATGATGAAGAAACAAGAGAAAAAGAAAGATGAAAATATCGATAAAAAACTTAAAAAAACAGTGAAGAAACAAGATTCTCCAAAAGGTAAATCGAAGTTTCATTGTTCTTCAATGATTATTTATGGTTGAAAATCAACATGCATCAATGATTTTTGGTTTCACAATTTTGGTTTCATCAATGAATTTGTGTAATTAGGTTTTATTTCTTATCATCTATTTGTATCATAAAATAGGTTTAGGTTTCATATGTTTCGAAATCACTGGTTTCATAATTAGGTTTCAATTACATTTGTTTTCACCTTATTTATTCACGATTCAATTATGTTCAGTTTTGGTTTCATCATTTTCACCGTATGGTTGAAACCAACTATGTTGGTGCTTTTGAACTTAATGGCTATTTGAATGGAACCGAAATTGGTTTCATCATTTTCACTGTATGGTTGAAACCAACTCTATTGGTGCTTATGGTTTACTTAATGGCTATTTTGATGGAACCAAAATTGGTTTCATCATTTTCATTGTATGGTTGAAACCAAATTTGTTGGTGCTTATGGTTTACTTAATGACTATTTTGATGGAACCAAAATTGGTTTCATCATTTTCACTGTATGGTTGAAACCAACTCTGTTGGTGCTTATGGTTTACTTAATGGCTATTTTTGATGGAACCAAAATTGGTTTCATCATTTTCGTTGTATGGTTGAAACCAACTCTATTGGTGCTTATGGTTTACTTTTGGTTTAACATCAGGGAAAAAAATAGAACCGTGTAGGTTCTCGTTTCATCATTTATGTGCGGAGACCATAAAAGCTTTGATACAAAAAAAGGAACAACACATGAAGGCCCTTGTTGCTTGTCCATTTTGGCGTTTCTTCAAACCGTTCTACGAAGGTACACTACAAGAAGAAAAATTGAAGAAAATGACGAAAGCAATTCAGATGATCTTAGGTTCATATTATAAGAGTGTGAAGCGTGTGAAACAAGATTGTTTTAAGTTAATGAGAGCAAAGAACATGATATTGTAGACCACACCCGAATAATTCGCTATGATTTTTGGTCTACAAATGATGAAGGATGTAGATATAGCCAAAGATGATGAGATGAAGAAAAAGGTAAACATGTTTGCGGTTGAGTACTTTAAGGGAGATAAGAAGATAAGGAAAACGGATATTCTGAGAGCTATGAGGGAAACTGCAGCGGATGAAACCAAATCTGAAAACTTCGTCAAGTTATTCGTCCTCTATATATTGGTATCAATATTTTTCCCAAACAAAGATGGGCAGAATCTGACTTCAAAATACTTATACCAAGTATTTGAGATGAATAAGGTGTGTTGGCCAGATGTTTTCCATGAGTATCCAATTGAGTCTATAATAAAAGCCAAACAAGTTGATGATGTATCTGGTTGCGTAATTTACCCATTGGTAAGTTAATTTTTGTTTCTTTTGATTCATAAGTTGTTTGTTTTTTATTTTTCACGAGTTTGATTACTAATTTGAATGTTGTGTATTCTTTTTTTCAGCATTGGTTTGCCGAGATGTCAAACATCACCTTAAAACAGGATGGGCACAACATGTACGCATGGTTCGCTACATGGAACCTATATGGAATATGCAAAGCAATAGTGATAGACACATTTTTGTATCCGACTTGATCTCAATTTTATATATTGTTAGTATTCGATTTTGTACTTATTATGGTTTTTTATTGCTTTTTAGGTATTTTTGGAGAAATGTTAAAGGCACCCTCAACTTGGATTAAGGCACCCACACTTTGGTTAAAGGCAACCACACCCTAAATTTCAAATGAAAAAATTGGCTGGAACAATTCTCACGTAAAGGAAATAGCTTGAATATGGAAACAAGCTTTAATTTTGGAAATCTTCTCAAAGTTGTTTTAGGAAATCAAGTTATTTGGGTAATAAGAAGAAAAGAAGAAAGATCTAAATATTCTTCTAATCATAGAATCACGAAATGGAGCAAGAAAAAGGAAATCAGGAAAAATCTTTTCTCTTTTGGAAATTGTTGATCGGTGATCCTGCAAGGAATTAAAGGAAGTTTTTGAGGATGATTAAGGCTTTGATTAGTATATAAAGGAAGCTTAGAGGTGTCCAGAGGGAGAGAGGAGATTGGGGAAGCTTAGAATTGCTCGGAATCAAGAGAACAACGTGAAAAAAGTGAACAGTTGAGACTGCTGCTGCTGTCCGCCATTGAAGAAGCTTGAAGAACACAGAACATTTCGCAACGGCCGTTACAACAACGAATCTTCAATTTCTGTTGCATATTCATTCAAAGTACTTTCTGTTACGGGCTGAAGTGTTTCCAGCAACACTTATAGTCGTATATAATCGACTGTGTGCAATCATATTCTCCTTGTAAGCAATTTTTGAGTAATAAATAATAATTTTTGAGGATTTTGCCATTACTATGAGGAGCTAAACTTCTTCTTTGAGGCTATGGAGGAAGCTACTTTTCCAACAATTATGTGGTATGTATTTAATTAATTTATGTTATGATTAATTTCCTTGGTTGAAAATTGATTTAAAAGATTTTTTTAAACAATTGTGATTCCGTTAGATGGTGCATGCCTCGGATTAGGTCCCTAGATGCTCATGCTTTTGTTATACAGTTGTTGTTTTGAAAATCTATTTTTGCAATGATTTAGAATCAAATTAAAATATTTTAATTGCATGATTAAAATTATTATCACTTTGAAATTGGAAAATAGTGGAATACTAGCCTCAGTTTTCTCTCAACCTTATAAAAAATATTTGAGTTTTCATACTTTTAGTTTTAGAAATTAAATTTAAAATCAATCTTCACAAGTCTGAGTAACGAATCTTTATTTACCACTTTAAAATTATATCAATATTTGGCGGCGCCGACGCGGACTTGTTTTTAGAATTTTTTTTAGATTTTTTTTTTAGGTTAACTAGTTTAGTTAGATTTTTTTTTTTTTTTTTACTTTGTTCTATTTTACGTTTCTTTGGGTATTTTCTTTGTATTACAGATTTTGGATCAAAAAGAAATTGGAGCTAAATATTATATTAATTGATTAAAGACTTGGAGTTAAAAGCTAAAGCTTAAAAGAACGAAAAAGAAGACGAAGATTTTTTTTCTTAAATTAGATTTTAATTAGATTTTATTTTATTTTTTTTATTTTTAGAAAACTGTTTTAGGATTTTAATTGTTTCTGTATTTGTTTTTATTTTTGGACACTTCTCTTTGGACTTTGGACTTTTTGGACTTTATTATTATTTTTAACCCAACGGAAGGGTAGTATTAAATATAAATTGCACAGGGAAGGACGACAATTACGATATTGTCTCGGCCCCTCGGGTTCGCACACTGACACAAGAGTTGGTGGCCCGGTCAACTTCAACCGATTCATCGCCCGTCGGGAACGGGAGGTAAGACTCGATCAACCCACGAATCCCCTGCAAGTGGGTTTACTGTATTCCTTAGTATGCATATATGCTGAGGAACTGAAAACGGACTTACTTTTCTAGTAAAGGGCACGAACTGGCCATACAAGATAAGGACTCGGATTTCATCACCGTTTCCTTCTTGCCCGCCTTAGGAACACGTTACCTAACGCGAACCTAATCCTTAAAATTTGACTAGAAAGAAGACCGATAGGGTATCGAGCTTACTGGAAAATCATTCAAAAGGATTGTATTGGTTGCTTTGTTAGCCTAACTCGAAGTTCGAAAAGATTATTTTAAGTTGATTAGCGCCGCCTTGTAACCCAGGGAAACGTTTCCAAAGAGGCAGGGTTATCAAAGCTCCTTAGAGCTTATCCAGTTTCTCTTCGACTTAATCTAATTCGGATCGTCCTAAGAGGTTTGCTAAAACTGTAACTAGTTGCCTTTCGAAAGAATAAAAGTTGGTCTAGAAACAATCTAAGTGGAGCCATCATGCTTTTTGTTTGCTAGATTCAATAGGTTTGATTTGGTTGAGTCGTCCTTGTTTGTGTATGTTTAGAACCCCTTCCTGTTAGGATTTATTTTCTTAATTTTTGTAAATTTATTAGGAACTTTTTGTTAGAAAATGTCGAACTGGTATTATGAGGACCAATACAATGAATATCAGACTGAATTTCAAAACAGACATTATCAGTACTATCAACATGGTGCGGATAGTAATCGGGACCATCATCAACCTTTTAGAGGTTATTACTCATACCAGGGTGATCCCAATTACTATTCATACATACACCCGTCTTATGAACATGAAAATGAGCAAATTTTGAGATATTTGTCTTGGAGAGATACCTTAGAGAAAATGCAACCTAGCACTCATCATGAACCTATTACACCTTTACAAAAAGCCCTCAAGCTGCTAGATGAAAGTACAAAGAAATTCGATGAGGATAGCAAGAAGAGGAGAGAAGAGTATGAGATAATCCGATTAAGATCGAAAGAAATGGCTGAAAGAACCAGATTGAACTAAATAATCTTATGTCCCAATATAGTGCTACCCCTGATAGTTATTCACCTGGTCAAGAGGACGAGGATAGAATTGGTAACACTACTTATTTAGACGAGGTTCAAACATCTTCATATTATTATGATGATGAGGATAGTATTGGTGAAGAACTTGAAATATACGGGCAGAGTGATCAAGAAATTGTCACTCCAGTTGTGCTTCACGATGATAGTGTTATTTCTAGTTCAAATTCAAATAATTTTAATGATTATTCACCTATTCAACAGGAAGAGGATTTGACTAGAGATACCACTACTCTGGACGATGTAGAAATTTCTTGTTTAGAGGAACATGTTTATCCTAAGACTAGTGATTTGGAGTCTGACGATTCGAAGACAATAGTCTCTAATGAAGACGATATACTCATAGAGATTTTAAATATGAGTGAGGATGCACCAACGGATTATAACCTAGAGGAAGCAATTGACCATCTTCGGGAATCTGACGATCTAGACATTAGGGAAATTGTGATTGGTCTATCTAGAGACACCAAAAACTTTAAGTTTGGGGGTGACTATCATTCTCCATGTGCTTTACCTGTACCTCTTAGAAAGATTCCTAACTTGGGACTTGACATATGCACCTCTACCGTTTTACAAGATAATCTTCAAACTAGATTCCATGAGCCTGTTGATGTCCAGAAAGAAGTTCAGTTGATAAAAACCCATCCTCTGGTCGATGTGGTTTACCTAGGCAGTAGTACCAAGATTGACTTTGTTTTCCCACCAAAATATTTTTGTCCATATGTGGGAACGTTGGAAATTCAAATGTGTCAGTTGTTAAGTTTTGAGACTAAACCTAATTACTTTAGGAAATTAGAATCGACACATTTGTTTATGAATGACCACCTTCATAGTAGTCAACTGTGTGAGTCAAACCTGATTGACTTTAAGGATCCACAATTATTCAGGTTATTATTATGTGCTTCTAAGTTCTTAGTTGAGTTATTCCAGACTCTACAACCTGATTCTTTTGATCCCTTCTACGAAGAAATCCAGCCCATGAAAATATTTTATCTAGACCTTGTTATAGAGCCTGAACCTGAACCACAACTAGAAGTAGTTGTCGTAAACAGAAAACTAAATAAGGGTGTGCTCGGTTTGTTCATTTTCTTGGCATGTTGCATTTTTCTTCTATTTTGGGTAGCCCTATTTGATTCAGATGACCCACAGTTGTTCCGACTATTGCTATATGATTTTATAAGGTGACTAATTCTTTCTAAGTCTGGATGAAGACTTTAAACTTAGCACTTCTTGGGAGGTAACCCATGCTCAAGAAACACGGTAATATCTTTCCTTAGCTCTTTTCGATTGGTAACAGTTTCTCCTTGTTCATGCTCTTAATCATTCATATTTAGAAACATTGAGGACACTGTTTAATTTAAGTTTGGGGGTAAGGGGGAAACTTTTTAGTGAAATAATAAAGCTCTAGAATTTAGAAACTTGTGAACACTTCAGGGTGACACTAACCATTCTAGGTAGATGGAAACTTAGCTCTTTTTCTATAGGAATTGGTGTACCCAGTGAAAGGGTCTATTCATAAAGGACAGAGTACAGGTGTTAGAAATAACATGATAGTTGTCACCACATCTCGGAGTCTATCACTACCATATCACTTTCTGTTTTTATTTTTGCAAATTTGTGTTTTTCTAAGTGATTTGGTAGGGCCCAGCATGAAATTGTTATCGGCGTCAGGATGAAATAAAGTGTTTTGAGATCAAGCCCCAATATTATATATATATATATATATATATGATTTTTTTTTTTTATTATTATTAGAAATTTGTGTGGGTTCTCCCTGTCTCCGTCGCCTAAGCAAGCGTGGAATGCAGGATCCATGGGAACTCGAGTGTAGACCAGTTGAATTGATATTAGTATAAAATTTAAGAATAGTGGGTGCGTATCTCAAATTCATTAGGTGTCATCCTGGTAATGACCTTCAGACAGATATGGGAAACACCGTTCACCTTAGTCAACACGTGCAACCTTCATATTTTCCATGTTCATCTTCTAAATCTTTTTATGTGATTGAGCTTTGATAGATTCTGAGACTTGTGGTTAAACGATTATCTGAGTAGAGCTCTGTTGTCTTATATATGAATTTTAGTATGCTTGAGTAAACACTCGTGTACATCAATTGGACTCATATAGGGTAATGATTCCCATAGCCGAAGAATTGAGTAAGCCAACTAAATAGCTTATTTAGTGTTTATCCTTAATTTTTCACGAGTCGCTAAATTCTGGAGTAAAGGTTTTATGGGTATACCTCTTGTAAGCCCTCACGAGACAAAACTCGTCCACTAGGGACACCTAGGGTTTAACGGCTTATTACATATGCTAAATTAGTCGCGATTCCTGCGAAAGTGAGTTAGGATTTTATTTTCTAGATTAGATTTGCTCGAGGACTAGCAAATAATAAGTTTGGGGGTATTTGATAGACACATTTTTGTGTCCGACTTGATCTCAATTTTATATATTGTTAGTATTCGATTTTGTACTTATTATGGTTTTTTATTGCTTTTTAGGTATTTTTGGAGAAATATTAAATGCACCCACACTTTGGTTAAAGGCAACCACACCCCAAATTTCAAATGAAAAAATTGGCGGGAACAATTCTCACGTAAAGGAAATAGCTTGAATATGGAAACAAGCTTTAATTTTGGAAATCTTCTCAAAGTTGTTTTAGGAAATCAAGTTATTTGGGTAATAAGAAGAAAAGAAGAAAGATCTAAATATTCTTCTAATCATAGAATCACGAAACGGAGCAAGAAAAAGGAAATCAGGAAAAATCTTTTCTCTTTTGGAAATTGTTGATCGGTGATCCTGCAAGGAATTAAAGGAAGTTTTTGAGGATGATTAAGGCTTTGACTAGTATATAAAGGAAGCTTAGAGGTGTCCAGAGGGAGAGAGGAGATTGGGGAAGCTTAGAATTGCTCGAAATCAAGAGAACAGCGTGAAAAAAGTGAACAGTTGAAACTGCTGCTGCTGTCCGCCATTGAAGAAGCTTGAAGAACACAGAACATTTCGCAACGGCCGTTACAGCAACGAATCTTCAATTTCTGTTGCATATTCATTCAAAGTACTTTCTGTTACGGGCTGAAGTGTTTCCAGCAACACTTATAATCGTATCTAATCGACTGTGTGCAATCATATTCTCCTTGTAAGCAATTTTTGAGTAATAAATAATGATTTTTCAGGATTTTTCCATTACTATGAGGAGCTAAACTTCTTCTTTGAGGCTATGGAGGAAGCTACTTTTCCAACAATTATGTGGTATGTATTTAATTAATTTATGCAATTTATTTATGATTAATTGCCTTGGTTGAAAATTGATTTAAAAGATTTTTTTTAAGCAATTGTGATTCCGTTAGATGGTGCATGCCTCGGATTAGGTCCCTAGATGCTCCATGCTTTTGTTATACAGTTGTTGTTTTGAAAATCTATTTTTGTAATGATTTAGAATCAAATTAAAATGTTTTAATTGCATGATTAAAATTATTATCACTTTGAAATTGGAAAATAGTGGAATCCTAGCCTCAGTTTTCTCTCAACCTTATAAAAAATATTTGAGTTTTCATACTTTTAGTTTTAGAAATTAAATTTAAAATCAATCTTCACAAGTCCGAGTAACGAATCTTTATTTACCACTTTAAAATTACATCAAGTAGTGAATAATTTCGATGATCTTAGCAAAAAACCAAAAAATTTCTCAAAGGTAAAAGCAACAATAGTTCTTGTTTGTTTATACTTTTTAATGTCTGAGACTTAAAAATTTCCATCATTTATTTGGTTCCACCTTATTCAAGATGAAAAAAAATGATGGAACCAAAAAAGGTTCCATCCTTTATTTAACAATACTTGATGATTGAAACGATTGGTAACAATAGGCTTTCTAAATAAGATCAATCAATACTGGCTAAATATGATGTTGTGGAGAGGTTACAACCAGTGAAGCAGACTTACATGAGAGAGAAACGTAAAAGAGATGAAACAAAAACGGTTTCGAACCATGTTGGGTTAATGATAGTTCCATTTGAATAGATTGGTATGAATTTCTTTTTTAATGAAACTAGAAAAGTTTCATTATAGAATTATATTAAGTTAGATATGTTAATATTGTAGGATACGATAAGCAAAGCTATAATGATTCTGGATGACATGATAGAAAAAGAAAGGGTTTTGCGGCAAGAAGAAACACAACAAGATGCTGGCGATGTTGTGATTGAATCAAAAAAGGATTTATTGGTTGAAGATTGTGAACAAAAGAAAAAGTCTGACAATGTTGTTTTCGAAGATAATGCTGAGGTGATAATTTACTTTGATTTGATTTGTTTGTTATCAATGAATATGATTTTTTTGAACTCAATAAATCTTGCAGGTAATGAATCTTCCTGAAGAAACACAACAAGATGATGCAATGGAACCAGAAAAGGTTTCATCACATGTAGTTCAGATTCAAGGTTTGATTAAATATTTTGAAGGTTGTTTGTTGAACCAGAAAAGGTTTCATCATCTGAAGGAAAAGTTCAGGAGCAACAAGTGATGGAACCAAAAAAGGTTTTATCTTCTGAAGGCAAAGTTCGTCGGCTGATTGAAGAGGTTTCGGAGTTAACTCCAAACACAATTGAAGAATTGAAGGTGGCTGAGAAAGTTGAATATGAAATCAACAAGGAGAAGCAAGTGACAGATAATGTCATAGAAGAAGTTTTGGAGATAAATCTAAACACAGCTGAAGATATCAAGGTGGATGAACAAGTTGAATCTTCTTTGTCGAAGACTGAATTGGAGAGTGTAATAGAAGAAGTTTCTGAATTGACTCCAAACATAATAAAAGATATCAAGGTGGATGAGCAGGTACAATTGGAAGCCAATAAAAGTTCTTTGTCAAAGCCAGAGATCGAGATTGAAGTGTCAACTCAGGGTTCAATTGATGAAACTGTTCTTCAGAAAATGAAAGATGGATATGCAAAGAAGGGTTCTACATCAAATCCAGAAAGTCAATGCATGTGCTACTACTCAGTTATATACATGGCAAAAGATTTAATTTATTTAGAAGATGATATGCCTCATTTCAGTTTGGGATTGACGCAAAGTACAGTGACAAAGAAGATAGAGAGCATGAAGACATCAGTCCAGAACAAAATGTGAGTAAAATAATATCAAGAATGAGGACAAACAAAAGGAATATGCAAGCACCTCTTAAGATGCAGGATTATACACCCGGGGAAGTCAAGAAGAAAAAAATAAACAAAAGTCGTTGTGTTAGCAGAAAGTACTCTAAAAAGTCAGAGAAGAAACAAACATGAAAAAAGGAGGTAAAGTTGAAAGTAGTTGACAACTTGAAGATTATGCAGGTACTCGATTCAAATCAGAAACCGCTCGTGTGCAGATATTTTAAAAGGAATAACGAAAGGTAAGTGGCATTTATACTTTTCAGATTTTTGGTTTCATAATTTCAGTGTTGAAACCAAAATGAGAATACATTTTTTTTCAGTTTCTTTTCTTCTTCTTTAATCATTAATTTGTTTTTCAACAATTTAACAACAGTGACATGGCATGGGAAAAAAAAGAGCTTGGATTATACATATTGGGAATGAATATGAATAACTTGATAAGAAAGGGTGACGTCGCCAGAGATATGATTGAATTCTACATGCTGAAATTGTAAAAGAACATATCAATGAAAAAGTTGAAACCAGATGGTACTCTTAAGTACAAAAAAGCAGTTTTTCTAAGCACATATGTCTATGTAAGTTTCCTCTAAATTCTCTTACACAAGTGTTTTTCTTAAAACCAAATTAGAACTTGATTTTTGATTTTTTACTGAATTTCAGACATTACACTCAATCAGGAAAAATTATCACTCTGCAATTGAAGCTTTCATCGACAACATGGATTACAGTCCAGAATTTATATTTATTCCATTGCTCACAAAATTTAGTGAAAAGTTGCACCACTGGACATTGCTAGCTTTTGATAATGAGACTGGAGAATTCTCTCACTACAACTTCATAGCTGAAACTGAATATGAATGCATCAAAAGTGTTGAAAGCATGAAAGAAAGAATAGTGTCAGCATTCAAACAACATGTCAAAGCTCTCACTAGACCCGTCAAGTCAATCAAAAGAATTCGTGTTGAACACCCCTTTGTGTTGTCAGCAAGATGTGTAAGTGTTGTAAAAGAACTTGTGATTAGAGATCTTCTCTTTGTTATCTTCATTTCACTCCTTTTTTGTTTTGTTCAATTTAAAGATCTTTTTTTGTTAATTTTAGAAATGATTGTGGTCTTCATGTTTGCTATTACATGAGGAACCTCTTGAAAGGAAATTTTTCGTCTGAAGCACATATAAAACAAAAGGTGCAGAATATAAAGCCAAAGCTGGCCTGCAAGATCCTCCTTGACAAAGGTGCAGACTATGAGGCCAAAGTTGCAACTCAAAGTTGACAATTTTAGCTTTCAATTAAAAAAATTATAGTTTTAAGTTTAAAGTACTTGTGTAATGATTTTAGTTTTTGTTAAAAATATTTGGAACTTTTATAAAAACATCTCAGTTTGTATATTTATAAAGATTTCAGTTGATAAAACAAAATTTTTGAAACCAAAAAGTGTTTCAACATAATGCATAAAAGCTAAAACCTTAGGCATTGAACAAACATATCATAGACGTAAACAAAAATGATGGAACCAAAAAATATTAAATCATTTTTTTGGTTTCATCTTATTCCAGATGAAAAAAATGATGAAACCAAAAAAAGTTCCATCATTTTTTTGGTTGCATCTTATTCCAGATGAAAAAAATCGATGGAACCAGAAAAAGTTCCATCATTTTTTTTGGTTTCATCTTATTCCAGATGAAAAAAATGATGGAACCAAAAAAAGTTCCATCATATTAGAGATGAAAAAAATACTGAAGCATGTGACAAACTATGAAAACTATTTTGGTTCCAACAAATTATAAAAGCCTGCAACTCTGAAAAACTTAATCTAAAAATAAACAAACATGAAACACCTACAACAAATTAACATGTTTAACTGTAAAAAATATAGAAAGATGAATAAATCAGAAAATGTATATTAAAACATATAATAGTCTAAACGAAAACTGAAAATGAAAGTCGATGAATCGTAGTCAAAAGAACTTCAAATCTGATGCACAGGGCATGTCCTTCGGTTATGGGTAGTCAAAAATTGGGAACTGAATCTGTATTAGGAATTCTGTTCTTCTTCCTTGGACGACCTGATTGTGGTAGAGCATCGAGACCAAGAACAACAGATTTTGGAGACACAATCGCAGGCTTTTCAACTGTGAGGACAGGATTAGTTGCTCTTGCATAGGATTCACGGTAGAATTTTCTTATAAAGTAGAATTCGACATACTTATACGAATCTTCTTCATTTATCATGATACAACAGATAGCGTGGGCACAAGGGAAACCGTTGATGCGCCAGCGGTTGCAAGAACATGTTCTTCTTTGCAAATCGACCTTTTATGTTAATGTCGAATGAACTTCAAACACATATTGCGACGACTTGCCGTATTCATGACCGTGCATCTTGTTGTTGTAGAGCTCAATTTCAAATTCTGGATATAAATTTTCTCGCCACTTCAATAAGGTTGCACATTCCTCGCGACGTACACACATTTGATTCATATGCTTCACTATGATCAAATCAACTATGATGGCTATAGGCTTCTTTCTCTCTTAAAATATCCAACTATTGAAACTCTCAACGATATTCTAACACACAAACTACCATAACAACGACCTGGGAAATAAACACTTGCCCATTTATCAACCGGAGCTCTACTCAGATAATCTTGTAACTTCTTATTTTTGACATGCAACAACTTCTCCCAGTTCTCTGAAAATTCTGTATGTGTATTAGCATACACACATTTTTCAAAAAATCCCAGCACATAATTGTTATAAACCTTATTAGCCTTCAACAAGTATGTATTGATATTGTTCTTCATATGCCAATAAGACCAACCATGAACAACATCAGGGAATATAACAGGAATTTGATTCACCAAACCACTACCTCGATCACTCACAAAAGTAAGATTTTTACGCATAGGAGAAAGGACTCTATTCAAATTTTCCAGAAACCATTTCCAGTTCGCGTCATTCTCCGATGAAACCACAGCATAAGCTAAAGGATAGATTTCTGAAACAGAACAGGAAAAAATGTCTCAGCATATAAAAATGATGAAACCAACAGAAAAAAATAGAATATTTAAGAAACTTACCGTCATTCCCGGTTAGACCTCTTGCTGCCATGATATGACCAAGGTATTTGCTCTACAAATGGGTTGCATCAAGGAATAATAAAGGACGACAATAATTGAATCCACGAATGCATGCTCCGAAAGAGATAAACAATCTCTGAAATTTTTGAGTCCCATTTTCAACTTCCAAAACACACGAGATCCGGGATTGGTTTCAGTCAATTTGTTGGTATACCATTTCAAGTAGATAAATATTTCTCGTTCTCTCCCCATGTAATATTCAATGCATGCATCTTCCCTACATATGCATAATAACGACTAATGTCAAAGCCATACTCTCTTGTAAACTGATTAATAATATCCCTTGTCTTCTTCTTTGGATTCTGTTTAATCTCTTCGAGAATTAAGCTACTAATTAGTTTCATCGACACATGTGGTATGTTTACAACTCCACCACAACAAGTATGCTTCTTATTTAACTCATTGATAATAAAAGGACTACCTTCAACACAATCAATAGAAACAACATATATATGCCATTCACATTTCTCTTATTCCTTCTTAGCACAACATGCACCAATCCTCAACTTCTTATTCCTTGTCGTCTTGAATGAATACCCAGATGTTGCATGATATTTCAACAAATCAGAACGAACTTGTTGAACACCTCCCGTAAACACCTGATTGACACCCTGAAAAATGCCTAACCAAAGCGCAGACTTCAACGGTTCTGTAACTTTATTACGGACATCATAATCAACTAAATTTGTAAGTCCTCCATGCTCGAAAGGTATAATTCCTAAACTTCGTGGTTGCTCAAAAGGTATGATTCCTGAACTTCTTGGATGCTCAAAAGGTATAATTACTGAACTCCTTAACTAGAACTAGAAGACTCATCTCTATGCCTTACATGTAACTGAATAGATGGAAGCTTATTAAACAAAGTAAATAGAGCAACCGATTGGAGATCAAAATCACAATTGATAACCTTTTGCTGATCAGCAACTATGTGGAAATTTTTTTATAGAAAGAACAGAGAATTGACACCAACTTGAACATATACTACCCTTCAAATCAAAAACAGATGCTTGTATACCAATACGAAACGATAATGTATCCTCTTTGTGAGATATAACCGCGAGAACAGATTCCATAATCTACAGGACAAAGTATGAAACCAAAATAGTTTCACTAGATGTGAATATCAACAACAACAACAACAAAATTTGAATAAGAACATCAACAACATAACAATTTTTATTCCAATAGATTTGAATAAGAACATCAACAACATTACTAAAAAATTCGTAAAAACAAATGGATCTGAGTTTCATAATCAACATAAACTCGAAAGTTCAGACAAAAAAAAAACAAAATCGATTACCTGAAAAGTTGAATTTCAGTCTCCGATGAATGATTCAACTAAAACAATAGCTTGAGCCGAATGAGAATATGATCAAATTGGAAGGATAAATTGTAACTTCAGTTGGATTCTTCAAACCAATATCTAATCTCATTGCTGAATGATTCGAAGAACAAACTGGAAAGTTTCATAATCAAAATCAACTCGAAAATTAAAATACAATCAAAATCATAATAAGAAAATCAAAATAAGGTAAAATAAAAATCAAAATTACATGATGAATGATTCGACTACTTGTAACTTGTCTTCTCTTCTTCAATTAAACTGAAACGAAAACGAGATTTGAAGCTGAGAGTTAGTTCAATCGATTTATTTGGAGAAGATCTGTTTGGATTAAAACCCTAGAATTTAAGAAGAAACGAAGATTTTGAGAGAAAAATATTTTCTTCCTGAATCTGATTGGGTTATATTTGAAGAAGATTTGATTTTCTCTCACTAAAGATTTGATTTCCACAAATATTTCCTTTTGAAACGCATATATTATATAGGGAAGGGAATAGGTATTTTAAAATTAACTAAAAACTAAAAATTACACATTATTAGAGGAAATGGGGTTTTTGTATTATTTATATTTCAAATGGTTTTTATTTAAAAAATATAATATGAGAGGAGTTTTCATTTATATCAAAAGAGGGGAAAAACCCTAAAACAAAAAATTTGAACTCCAAATTTCACGGAAATTAGTTGGAACCCAAAAAGATAACTGGTCAAATTAGTTCATGAATCGCCGAATATTTACAAAATATCATGTGATTTTCAAACTAGTTTGGCCGGATATATCTCTATCTCTAGATATTAACCCTTTCGGAAATAAAAAGAGCTAATATTACATGTTTTATAGGTAATAAAACTACCTGAATATTAGTATTAGGCACAACTTTCAATAATAACGCCAGATTTCATATTAAAGAATTTTAAATAACAAGCTATATTAAGGAAAATAAAGATGGATATTGGAGTAACAATTTGGTTTGGTATAAAATCCGAAGCTTTTATATCTATTGTAAAATAAAATCATGTTATGGTCTCTCCTTTGGTGTCAAATTACACTGACTAAGCCTGCCCAACGTATTGGTAATTTTTTTCTCATGCACGCCGAATGTTTTGAATTATACTGCTTATGCCTGCCAAACTATCAGGTTGGGTACAAGTTAGGCAAGCCGACTCAACCCAAGTCCCACCCCTAATTTTAGCAATATGAATTTTGTTAATTAGGGGACCTCATTTTAACCTTTATAATAAATAATTCTATCTACCCCATAACTTCGAGTTACTAACCATAGCTTCAGTGATCCTAATCTTCTACATGAAGTTATTTGCCAAACTTTATAATCGATACCTTGTTCTGATTCAGTTGTTTGTTTCTTCCAGTACTCTGGATTTGTTGACAAAGTCTTGACAAGAGCTGGTGGAATAATTATTGATAGTAGCCTGCAAAAAAACAATCCCAAAAAACAAATAAAAAAATATTGTGGCTAAGTCACGACTAGGTCGCTCTCTTTAAGACGTTTTACGGCTCTGCCCAAGATTATGCAAGTATCTCCTCGATGTCGCGTGGTCCCGGATAAAACAACCGAGTTAAATCTCTTTCACAATCACTCTTGCACTATGAAAGTATGTGATACTTCTACACTTCTATTCTTACTCGGAATCACTTCTGTAGGAAACAAAAGATGATCACACATTTTTGTTTCTTTCACAATTTTTTTTTCTTTTATTCTCTAAAACATAAAAGGAAAAACTTTCTTCTTTGTTTTCCAACCAAAATCAAATTTTTGTACTCAAGAATTTCAATAGTTAATGAAACTTTATTATGGAACATAACTAATACCATCAACTCCTAATAAACAAAAACGGTCAAGATATTAATAACAAAAATAATTTTTTAAGAAAAACTTCACGAGTATTAAAAACAAATTTTAAGAGAATAATAAAAGGAAATCAATTTGTTTTAAAAATTATATTTCCAACAATCCCCCACTTATAAACATTGAGTAAGAATATATAGAGATGTGCATAAGCAAAGGTATCTTTTGATTTTGAACATTTACATAGTGTTAGACTCTCAAACAATTTGTCCATAGAGTGAACATGAGTCTTTGAACTCTTGTAGATAAAAAGATTATTTCTAACACACACACAACTATACTAGTGTAAAATATAAAGCCATCATTATGTCCTTGTGCTTGAATCCAGGTTTATTAAATGATCTAGAGAAATTCCCATATATATTCTCATCGAAAGCGGTCACACTTTCACATCAATTTAGGTGAGTCTATCAAGAGTACTCATGTAACTGCATATCCACTCTAAATAGAGATATATATCATTAATAGTTTTAAAATGAAAAAACCCAACCTTAACTGACTTCAGGATATCATGCAATGGGATGAATTTTCAAAGGCATGATTTTGTGTCTGCATATTTTCCGTGACTTAGTCTCATTTGAAACTACATTTTGGGATCTCTATTCATGGGTAGGGATTACTGATGTAATTTTAAAGTGTTAAGTAAAGATTCGTTACTCAGACTTGTGAAGATTGATTTTAAATTTAATTTCTAAAACTAAAAGTATGAAAACTCAAATATATTTTTTTATAAATTTGGGAGAAAACTGAGACTAGGATTCCACTATTTTCCACAATTGCTTAACAAAAATCTTTTAAATCAATTTTTAATCAAGGCAATTAATCATAAATAAATTGCATAAATTAATTAAATAATTACCACATATTTGTTGGAAAAGTAGCTTCCTCCGTAGCCTCAGAGATGAAGTTTAGCTCCCCATTGTAATGGCAAAATCCTCAAAAATCATTTTTATAACTCAAAAATTGCTTACAATAAGAATAGAAATGCTCACAGACACCTTGATACGTTTATAAGTGTTGCTGTGAACACCTCACACCGTTACAGAAGGTATTTCGAATGAATACGCAACAAGAAGTAGATTTCTGATGCGGTTCGAATTAAAGTACGGTTTCTGTTGTGTAATGAACGACGGTTCTTGGGCGTAATTTGTTCTTCTTCTCCGGTGATGTAGCAGCAGCAATATTTCGTCTGTATACTTCTTTTCACGCTGTTCTCTTTGATTCTAAGCTTCACCCCCCGATTTCTCCTCCCCTGGACCTCTATGGACTCTTATATATATAGTACAACCACAAAACAACCCCAAATTACGTCTAGAACTTCCTTAAATTCTTGGGAAAATTCTTCCCGTGAAAAGCAATTTTCTTTCCTGATTTCGATTCTTTCTCTGATTCTTGGTCCTATTAAGAGAAGAAATTGATCTCTTTCTCTTTTTAATTCTTTCCCAAACAAGATGATTTCCTAAGTTAAGGAATTTCCAAACTTAAATCTTGTTTCCAAATCCAACTTAAGTTTCCTTTTTTCGTTGTTTACGTGAAGAAGAAATTTTCTTCCCGCCAAAATTGACATTCAAAAATCTTGGGTGTGGTTGCCCTGATCCCAAAAGTGGGTGCCTTAATCCAATGTGAGGGTGCCTTTAACATTTCTCCAAAAACACCTACAAAGAAATAAAAACCATAATAAATACGAAATCGAGTATCCACAATACATATAATTGAGATCAAATCAGACACAAAAAATGTGTCTATCA